>JARQOD010002030.1:0-85313 GCA_033576555.1 Oophaga sylvatica
CCAAGAGTTATTGTGCAATTTGTCCTATTTCTTCTGTTACCCTTGGGAAAATAAAAAACTGGGGGCGACAAAATCATTTTTGTAAAAAAAAAAATGATTTTTTTGTTTTTACGGCTGTATGTTATAAATTTTCTGTGAAGCACTTGGGGCTTCATAGCGCTCACCACACTTCTAGATAAGTTCCTTGTGGGGTCTATTTTCCAAAATGGGGTCACTTGTGGGGGGTTTCCACTGTTTAGGCGCATCAGGGGCTCTCCAAATGCGACATGACGCCCCCAGACCATTCCATCAAAGTCTGCAATCCAAAACATCACTACTTCCCTTCCGAGCCCAGACGTGCACCCATACAGTCGTTTTCTCACACATGTTGGGTATCAGCGTACTCAGGACAAATTGGACAACAACTTTTGGGGTCCAATTTCTCCTGTTACCCTTGTGAAAATAAAATATTGGGGGCGAAAAAATCATTTTTGTAAAAAAAAAAGGATTTTTTATTTTTACAGCTGTACGTTATAAACTTCTGTGAAGCACTTAGGGGTTCAAAGTGCTCAACATACTTCTAGATAAGTTCCTTGTGGGGTCTATTTTCCAAAATGGGGTCACTTGTGGGGGGTTTCCACTGTTTAGGCGCATCAGGGGCTCTTCAAATGCGACATGACGCCCCCAGACCATTCCATCAAAGTCTGCAATCCAAAAAGTCACTACTTCCCTTCCGAGCCCAGACGTGCACCCAGACAGTCGTTTTCTCACACATGTTGGGTATCAGCGTACTCAGGACAAATTGGACAACAACTTTTGGGGTCCAATTTCTCCTGTTACCCTTGTCAAAATAAAATATTGGGGCGAAAAAATCATTTTTGTAAAAAAAAAAAGGATTTTTTATTTTTACGGCTGTACGTTATAAACTTCTGGGAAGCACTTCGGGGTTCAAAGTGCTCACCACACATCTAGATAAGTTCCTTGTGGGGTCTATTTTCCAAAATGGGGTCACTTGTGGGGGTTTCCACTGTTTAGGCACATCAGGGGCTCTCCAAATGCGACATGACGCCCCCAGACCATTCCATCAAAGTCTGCAATCCAAAACGTCACTACTTCCCTTCCGAGCCCCGACGTGCGCCCATACAGTAGTTTACTCCCACATATTGGGTATCAGCGTACTCAGGACAAATTGGACAACAACTTTTGGGGTCCAATTTCTCCTGTTACCCTTGTGAAAATAAAATATTGGGGGCGAAAAAATCATTTTTGTAACAAAAAAAAAAGATTTTTTATTTTACGGCTGTACGTTATAAACTTCTGTGAAGCACTTTGGGGTTCAAAGTGCTCACTACACATCTAGATAAGTTCCTTGAGGGGTCTAGTTTCCAAAATGGTGTCATTTGTGGGGGGTTTCCACTGTTTAGGCAGATCAGGAGCTCTCCAAACACGACATGGCATCCAGCCAATTCTGCGTTGAAAAAGTCAAACGGCGCTCCTTCCCTTCCAAACTCTGCCATGCACCCAAACAGTGGTTTACCCCCACATATGGGGTATCAGCGTACTCAGGACAAATTGCACAATAACTTTTGGAGTCTTGTTACCCTTGGGAAAATAAAAATTGGGGTGAAAAGATCAATTTTGTGGAAAAAATATGATTTTTTAATAAACTTGTGTGAAGCACTTGGGGGTTCAAATTGCTCACCAAAGATCTAGATAAGTTCCTTAGGGGGTCTAGTTTCCCAAATGGGGTCACTTGTGGGGGGTTTCCACTGTTTAGGCACATCAGGGACTCTCCAAATGCAACATGGCGTCCAATCTCAATTCCAGCCAATTTTGGTTGGAAACAGTCAAATGGTGCTACTTCCATTCCGAGCTCTGCCATGCGCCCAAACAGTGGTTCCCCCCCACATATGGGGTATCAACGTACTCAGGACAAATTGGACAACAACTTTTGAGGTCCAATTTCTCCTGTTACCTATGGGAAAATAAAAAATTAGTGACTAAGAGATAATTTTTGTGGGAAAAAAATAGGATTTTTTATTTTCATGCCCGGGCATTATAAACTTGTGTGAAGCACTTGGGGGTTCAAAGTGCTCATAAAAGATCTAGATAAGTTCCTTAGGGGGTATAGCTTCCAAAATGGGGTCACTTGTGGGGGTTTCCACTGTTTAGGCTCATCTGGGGCACTACAAACGGAACATTACCCCCATCAATGTTTGCATTCCAAAACGTTACTGCTTCCTTTCCAAGCCCTGCCGTGCGCCCAAACAGTTCCCCCCCCCCACATATGGGGTATCAGCGTACTCAGGACAAATTGGACAACAACTTTTGGGGTCCAATTTCCTTGGGAAAAATCAAAAATTTGGGACTAAAAAATCATTTTTGTGGAAAATTGTTTTTTTTTTTTTCACACCAAGGCATTAAAACTTTTGTGAAACACTTTGGGGTTCAAAGTGCTCACAACAGATCTAGATAAGTTCCTTAGGGGGTCTAGTTTCCAAAATGGTGTCACTTGTGGGGGGTTTCCACTGTTTAGGCGCATCAGTGGCTCTCCAAACACGACATGGCGTCCAACCTCAACTTCAGCCAATTTTAGTTTGAAAAAGTCAAACGGCGCTCCTTCCCTTACGAGCTCTGCCGTGTGCCCAAACAGTGGTTTTCTCCCCCACATATAGGGTATTGGCGTACTCAGGAGAAATTGCACAACAACTTTATCTGCCCATTTTCTCCTTTTACCCTTGTCAAAATAAAAAAAAGTTTGTAAAAGATCATTTTTGTGGCTAAAAAGTTAAATATTATTTTTTTCCTTCCACGTTGCTTCAGCTCCTGTGAAGCACCTGAAGGGTTAATAAACTTCTTGAATGTGGTTTTGAGTACCTTGAGGGGTGCAGTTTTTAGAATGGTGTCACTTTTTGGTATTTTCTGCTATATAGACCCGTCAAAGTGACTTCAAATGTGAGGTGGTCCCTAAAAAAATGGTTTGTAAATTTTGTTGTAAAAATGAGAAATCACTGGTCAACTTTTAACCCTTATAATTTCCGAACAAAAAAAAATTTTGATTCCAAAATTGTGCTGATGTAAAGTAGACATGTGGGAAATGTTATTTCTTAACTACTTTGTGTGACATATTTCTCTGTTTTAAGGGAAAAAAAATTAAAAGTTTGAAAATTGCAAAATTTTCAAAATTTTTGCCATATTTGTGTGTTTTTTTCAAAAATAAACACAAGTTATATCGAAGAAATTATACTTCTAACGTGAAGTACAATATGTCACGAGAAAACAATCTCAGAATCGCGAAGATCCGTTGAAGCGTTCCAGAGTTATAACCTCATAAAGAGACAGTGGTCAGAATTGTAAAAATTGGCCCGGTCATTAACGTGCAAACCACCCTTGGGGGTGAAGGGGTTAATTGTTTTTTCAGGCACTTGATGACATTTACCGTTAACTACTAACCTACCTATGCCTGACATTGCCATTTCCGTGTGTGGTTCCACCATTACTCCCCAGCAACATGACCGCTGTCTTGGGGTCATACTGGCTCGCTCTTGCTATCTGCATCTCAAAAGACGGATTTTGGTAAGAACTTACCTGTAAAATCCTTTTCAGCGAAGAAGGAAGGGAGACACAGTTCATTACTAGTGGGTAGGCGGAGCCCAGATGAGATAGACACCTCAGATTAAAAATAGTGTTGACCGGCCCCTCCAGCTCGGGCTCCTCCTACTCAGCTCTCCAGTCGTACACAAGCTTAAGGAAGAGCAATATCACCAGCGGAGCAACATAATCCCTTCTGAAGAAATTCAGAGAAGAAAACACAAAAATACAGGTTATGCATGCATGTAGGCAAAAACCACACAGTTCCAGGTACTACTCACTGGACCTGACCACTGCGATGAGCTGGCGATGCTGGAACAGAGCCTTAGCGCGTCAACCTCAGCCCAGATAATCGCTATCAGAGGAGGGTCACGCCGCATCTGAAAAAACAACACACTTCTGCCATGGGAGGGATCTGTGCCTCCCTTCCTTCTTCGCTGAAAAGGATTTTACAGGTAAGTTCTTACCAAAATCCGTCTTTCAGCTTCAGATGAAGGAAGGGAGACATAGTTCATTACTAGTGGGACGTCCCAAAGCAGTCCAAAAATTAAGGGTGGGAAAAAAACATAAAAGGCAGAACCCAACAACCTAAGAAAATGCGCAACTAGCGCTAAACACAAGTTAACGAGAACTTTAAACCACAGCCCCCGCAGGACCCTACGTCCCAAGGCTGCATCAGCAGAAGCACTAACGTCCACCTTATAAAATTTTGTAAAGGTGTGGACGGAGCGCCAGGTCGCCGCCTGGCAAAGCTGAGCTGCCGAGGCCCCTTGATGTAAAGCCCACGATGAGCCCACAGCTCTCGTGGAATGGGCTCGAACCCTAATCGGGCAAGGTTCGCCCTTAAGTCGGTAAGCCTCCAAAATGGCCGACCGGATCCAACGAGCTATAGAATCCTTGGAAGCTCGATGACCACGTCGGCGACCTGCTGGAATCACAAACAGGGAGTCCGACTTCCGAAAACTTTGAGTAACAGACAAATAGAACTTCAAAGCCCGCACCAAATCCAATGTGTGCAAGGCCAGTTCCCTCGCATTACTCGGCCCTGGACAAAGAGAGGGCAACACAATATCCTGGTTAACATGAAATTGCGACACCACCTTAGGTAGGAAGTCGCCCCGCGTGCGAAGCACTACGCAATCCGGGTAAAACTCCAGGAAAGGAGGCGAGCAAGAAAGAGCCGCCAACTCAGAAACCCTTCTCAAAGAGGTGACCGCCACTAGGAAGGCAACCTTCCAAGAGAGCAAAGAGAGACTAACAGAGTCCATAGGCTCAAAAGGCCCGTGTTGAAGAGCCTCCAAACAAGATTGAGACGCCAAGGAGACACAGGTGCCCTCCAAGGCGGAAACTGACGGGTTACACCGCGAAAAAAGGAACGTACGTCCCTACGCGAGGCGATAGCCTTCCGGAACAGCAAGGACAGAGCAGAAACCTGACCTGTTGTGAATGGGTTTGAGATGAGTTCTGAGCAGAGGCTCCCTCTGGTGGTTACAAGCGGTGCTAGTCTGTCCAGTGAAGATTGTGAGGACTGGGAATCAGGTGTTACTGACTGGTCTTATATAAGGGAGTCACCTTCCCATCAGGGTTGCCGGTGATCAATTGTTCTGGTCTGAATCCTTTATTCCAGTTTCCCTTGTAGCCTGCTGTGTCGTGTCTGCATCTCCTGCTAACAGATAAGACATTTTCTTCTTTTGTGTTTGTGCTATATTTTTGTATTTTATCCTGCACTTCTGTGGGGGCCTTCGGGGTCCCCTCCGGGGGCTTCTGCCCTCCAGTTTTGTTCAGCCACTGATGTTTGTACTTTTGCTTTTTCCAGTTTTTTCAGTGGCTGCTGTTTTGATTTTGTTACACCAGAGAACTAATTTAGGTGGAAGAGGTCGTGTGATCTCAGGTGTTTTTGAACTTAGTAGAGTTGGTGCTTTTCAGGGTTTTCTGGGATTGCAGTAAGTACCCTTCCTATCCTTTTCTATTTAGTTAGTTTGGGCCCCAGCGTTTGCTCATACTATTTTCTTTCTGTGTCAGTATTTCATCTTGTCTAACCGCCATTACATGTTTGGGGGCTTTCTATTGTCTTTGGGGTTCTGCTCCGGGGCAGATAGCTTTCCTATATCTATCTTTAGGTGTAGTTAGTTTCTCAGGCTTTGACGAGGCGTCTAGGACCAACGTAGGAACGCTCCACGGCTGACTCTAGTTGTGGTGGTTAGTCAGGGTACTGCAATCTCATAGATTCCAACTGCTCTGGTGTATTGCCTTTTTTGCCTGCACTCCTCAGCTACCGAAACATAACAGTATCACCGGCCAAAAAATTGAAAATTGTATGGTACTCACAGAAGGGAAAAAATATTGTCAGAGTTGTCAGAGATATTTTTCTGTTTGTTGCATTTTTTTTTTTTTTTCCTCTGTATCTCTGGGTGCTGGGGAGGATCTTTTCTCTCAATGGAGTTTGCACAGTTGTCTGGCCGTGTGGATCAGCTTGCCACTGAGGTTCGGAGTATTGCTATCTATCTTGCTAGGTTGCCTGTTGTGGAACCTAGGATTCCCATGCCAGATTTGTTTTTAGGGGATCGAGCTAAGTTTCAGAATTTCAAAAATAATTGTAAATTGTTTTTTGCCTTAAAATCTAAGTCCTCAGGGAACGCAGCGCAGCAGGTTCAAATTATCATCTCTCTCCTGCGCGGCGATCCTCAGGATTGGGCTTTTTCCCTGATACCTGGGGATCCTGTTTTGAGTGATGTTGATGCATTTTTTCAGGCCTTGGGGTTATTGTACGATGAGCCGAATGTCACTGATCAAGCTGAGAAAGCCTTGTTGGCATTAAATCAGGGGCTTGATGACGCTGAGTTATACTGTCAGAGATTCCGTAGGTGGGCAGTCCTGACCAAGTGGAATGACGACGCTTTGGCAGCCCTTTTCCGGAAGGGTCTGTCAGATAATGTAAAGGATGTTATGGTGGGATTCATAGAATCATAGAATCATAGAATGGTTAGAGTTGGAAGGGACCTCCTGGGCCTTCTGGTCCAACCCCCTGCTCAAAGCAGGATTCTCTAAATCATCCCAGACAGATGTCTATCCAGCCTCTGTTTGAAGACTTCCATTGAAGGAGAACTCACCACCTCTTGTGGCAGCCTGTTCCACTCATTGATCACCCTAACTGTCAAAAAGTTTTTTCTAATATCTAATCTGTGTCTCCTCCCATTCAGTTCATCCCATTGCTTCCCTGTCCCCTCTGGTCTCAATGATTCTATGTCATTAGCGATTCAAATTGACAGACGTTTGCGTGAGCGGAGAAGTATGCGTGGAATGGTGTTGCCTTGTGAACCAGCTTCTGAACCCATGCAGTGTGATAGAGTGGTGTCTGGGGCACAGCGTCATGAGTTTCAAAAGCGCAATGGGTTATGTTTCTACTGTGGTGATGCCTCTCATGCTATTTCAGTCTGCCCTAAGCGGGGAAGACGTTTTGCACGCTCAGTTGTCTTGGGTAGTGTTCAGACTAAGTTTTTATTAACTGTCACTCTGATATGCTCTCTGTCCTCATTTTCTGCTCAGGCTTTCGTTGATTCTGGAGCAGCTATTAACCTGATGGATTATGATTTTGCTAAACGTTGTGGGTTTCCCTTGATACCCCTACAGAAGTCTATTCCCCTACTGGGGATCAATTCTACCCCTTTGGCTGAGAATAAACCCCAGTTTTCTACTCAGGTGATAATGAGGGTTGAACCTGATCACCAGGAGTGCTGCAAATTTTTGGTTCTGTATAATCTGCATGACATTATCGTGCTGGGTTTTCCTTGGTTACAGTCTCATAATCCTGTTTTGGATTGGAAATCTGTGTCTGTAACCAGTTGGGGCTGCCAATGTGTTAATACCAACACTCCTGTTTTTTCTGCCTCCCCCAGGCTCAGGATGTTCCTGACTTTTTGATTGATTTTTCTGATGTGTTTAGCGAAAGTAAATCTGCATCCTTGCCTCCCCATAGGAGCTATGACTGCGCTATTGAATTAGTGCCGGGTAGTAAATTCCCTAAAGGTCGCCTTTTTAACTTGTCTGTACCTGAACATGACGCTATGCGGTCTTATATCAAGGAATCATTGGAGAAGGGTCATATCAGACCATCCTCTTCACCCTTAGGTGCCGGTTTTTTCTTTGTGGCCAAAAAGGATGGTTCATTAAGGCCGTGTATTGATTATCGTCTCTTGAACAATATTACTGTGAAATATCAATACCCATTACCCTTGATTTCTGACCTGTTTTCCAGGGTGAAAAACGCTACTTGGTTTACCAAGCTTGACCTCAGGGGGGCGTATAACCTTATTCGCATTAAGCACGGGGATGAATGGAAGACGGCATTCAATACCCCTGAAGGGCAATTTGAGTACCTGGTGATGCCCTTTGGGCTCACTAATGCTCCTTCCGTCTTCCAGTCCTTCATGAATGACATTTTCAGGGATTTTGTGGACAAATTTCTGATTGTTTATTTGGATGATATCTTGATTTTTTCTAATGACTGGGACTCTCATGTGAAACATGTTCGAACTGTATTCCAGATTTTGAGAGAGAATGCTCTGTATGTGAAGGGATCAAAGTGTCTTTTTGGCGTACAGAGGATCTCATTTCTGGGATTCATTTTGTCCCCATCTGTTATTGAAATGGACCCGGTCAAGGTTCAGGCCATCTGTGATTGGGTCCAACCTACTTCATTAAAGGCTCTTCAGAGATTTTTGGGTTTTGCCAATTTTTATCGTAAATTTATTGGTAATTTCTCGGTTATTGTTAAACCATTAACTGATTTGACCAGAAAGGGTTCTGATGTGGTGAATTGGCCTCCTGAGGCAGTCTCTGCATTTCAGGAACTTAAGCAGAGATTCACTTCTGCTCCTGTTCTACGGCAGCCTGATGTTTCTCTGCCATTTCAGGTGGAGGTTGATGCCTCTGAAATTGGGGCAGGTGCCGTTTTGTCCCAAAAAGATCCAGAGACCTCTAAAAGTAACCCTTGTGCCTTTTTCTCTCGAAAATGTTCTCCTACTGAACGTAATTATGACGTGGGTAATCGGGAGTTATTGGCCATGAAGTGGGCTTTTGAAGAGTGGAGACATTGGCTGGAGGGAGCCAAACATCAGGTGGTGGTCCTTACGGACCATAAGAATCTGGTCTATCTGGAATCTGCCAAGCGACTCAATCCTAGACAGGCCAGGTGGGCCTTGTTTTTCACACGTTTTAATTTTGTGGTTTCCTTTCTTCCTGGCACTAAGAATGTTGAGGCGGATGCCCTCTCGAGGAGTTTCCTTGCGGACTCTCCCGAGTTATCTGATCCTTCTGTTATTTTGAAAGAGGGTGTAGTTCTTTCCGCCATCTCGCCCAATTTGAGACTTGCTCTGGAGGGGTGTCAGGAGGATAGGCCCGAGTGCTGCCCTGTTGGAAAATTGTTTGTCCCGGACCAGTGGAAAAAGAGTGTGATGTCTGAGATTCATTGTTCCGCGTTGGCTGGGCATCCCGGAATTTTTGGTACCAGAGACTTGGTTAGTCGGTCCTTTTGGTGGCCTACCTTGTCTCGTGATGTCAGGGAATTTGTGCAGTCCTGCGGGACTTGCTCTCGCTCCAAGCCTTGCTCTCGCTCTAGTGGTTTGTTGATGCCATTGCCTGTGCCCAAGAGACCATGGACCCATATCTCTATGGATTTCATTTCCGACCTTCCTGTTTCTCAGAGAATGACCACCATCTGGGTAATTTGTGATAGGTTTTCCAAGATGATACATCTTGTGCCATTACCTAAGTTGCCTTCCTCCTCTGAATTGGTGCCGTTGTTCCTTCAGCACGTGGTTCGTTTACACGGCATTCCTGAGAACATTGTGTCTGACAGAGGAGTCCAGTTTGTTTCCAGATTTTGGAGGACTTTTTGTTCTAAACTGGGTGTTCAATTGTCTTTCTCCTCGGCATTTCATCCTCAGACCAATGGTCAAACTGAGAGAACAAACCAGACATTGGAGACTTATCTAAGATGCTTTGTGTCTGCTGATCAGGATGACTGGGTCTCTTTTTTGCCTTTGGCTGAGTTTGCTCTTAATAATAGGGCTAGCTCTGCTACTTTGATGTCTCAGTTTTTCTGTAATTCTGGATTTCACTCTCGATTTTCTTCAGGACAGACGGAGGCTTCTGTCTGTCCAGGTGTTGTGGAGCGTATGCAACTGATTTGGGACCAGGTAGTGGAGAGGTTGTCCCTCTCTCAGGAGAGGGCCCAGCGGTTTGCTAACCGGCATAGGACTGATGGTCCTCGGTTTAAAGTGGGGGACTTGGTCTGGTTGTCCTCAAAGAATATTCCTATGAGAGTAGCATCTCCTAAATTTAAGCCTAGGTTCATTGGACCTTATAAGATCATGGAGATTATTAATCCTGTTTCTTTTCGTTTGCTTCTTCCAGGGACATTTAAGATCCATAACGTGCTCCACAAGTCCTTGTTGAAGAGGTTTGTTGAGCCAGTGGTTCCTGCTGCTGTGCCTCCTGACCCTGTTTTGGTTGAGGGCAATCTGGAGTATGTGGTTGAGAAAATATTAGATTCTCGTTTTTCTAGACGGAAACTCCAGTATTTGGTTAAATGGAGAGGTTATGGTCAGGAGGACAATTCTTGGGTGTTTGCTTCGGACATCCATGCTAGGAGACTTATCCGTGCGTATCATAGAACTCATCCTGACCGGCTTGGTTGCTCAAATGAGGGTTCGGTGACCCCTCCTCAAGGGGGGGGGTACTGTTGTGAATGGGTTTGAGATGAGTTCTGAGCAGAGGCTCCCTCTGGTGGTTACAAGCGGTGCTAGTCTGTCCAGTGAAGATTGTGAGGACTGGGAATCAGGTGTTACTGACTGGTCTTATATAAGGGAGTCACCTTCCCATCAGGGTGGCCGGTGATCAATTGTTCTGGTCTGAATCCTTTATTCCAGTTTCCCTTGTAGCCTGCTGTGTCGTGTCTGCATCTCCTGCTAACAGATAAGACATTTTCTTCTTTTGTGTTTGTGCTATATTTTTGCATTTTGTCCTGCACTTCTGTGGGGGCCTTCAGGGTCCCCTCCGGGGGCTTCTGCCCTCTCAGTTTTGTTCAGCCACTGATGTTTGTACTTTTGCTTTTTCCAGTTTTTTCAGTGGCTGCTGTTTTGATTTTGTTACACCAGAGAACTAATTTAGGTGGAAGAGGTCGTGTGATCTCAGGTGTTTTTGAAATTAGTAGAGTTGGTGCTTTTCAGGGTTTTCTGGGATTGCAGTAAGTACCCTTCCTATCCTTTTCTATTTAGTTAGTTTGGGCCCCAGCGTTTGCTCATACTATTTTCTTTCTGTGTCAGTATTTCATCTTGTCTAACCACCATTACATGTTTGGGGGCTTTCTATTGTCTTTGGGGTTCTGCTCCGGGGCAGATAGCTTTCCTATATCTATCTTTAGGTGTAGTTAGTTTCTCAGGCTTTGACGAGGCGTCTAGGACCAACGTAGGAACGCTCCACGGCTGCCTCTAGTTGTGGTGGTTAGTCAGGGTACTGCAATCTCATAGATTCCAACTGCTCTGGTGTATTGCCTTTTTTGCCTGCACTCCTCAGCTACCGAAACATAACACTGACCCCTCAGGGTGCTCACTGCCAAACCCTTGTCTAGCCCAAATTGCAGGAAGGCCAACAAATTGGGAATGGAAAAAATCCTCGGGTTCCTTGAAGAACCCAAACACCACGAAAAGAAGGCTTCCCAAGTCTTGTGGTAAATCCTAGTAGTAGCCGGACCCCTGGCAGCTCGCAAAGTGGCAATGACTTCGGCTGAAAATCCTTGACGGGTCAATATTTCGGTCTCAAGAGCCACGCCGTCAAACGCAGAGACTTCAGGTCCGGATGACGAACGGGCCCTTGGGTTAACAGGTCCGAGCGAAGAGGAAGAGGAAATGGTGGCGCTGCCAGGAGCGACACCAGAGTCGAGAACCACGTCCTCCTTGGCCAATCTGGGGCTATCAACATAGCCGGGATTCTCTCTAGTCTGATCCGACGTAGCACCAGAGGAAGCAAGGAAATCGGCGGAAACACATAGATGAGCTCGAATTGGCCCCACGGAGCCACTAGAGCATCCACCGCCACAGCCTTCGGATCCTTGTACCTGGACATGAAAGTCGGTAATTTGGCATTGAACCTGGATGCCATCAAATCCACTTGGGGAGTTCCCCAACGGGAGCACAGCAGTGCAAAAAATTTTCGGATGAAGACTCCATTCTCCGGGATCCATCTTCTCGCGACTGAGAAAGTCCGCCGTGATATTCTGGACTCCTGGAATGTGTCGCAGAGATGGCTGGCACCCTGGTCTCGGCCCATAACAAGATCCGAGACACCTCCACCATGAGTCTGGAACTCCTCGTCCCGCCTTGATGGTTGATATACGCGACCGCCGTCGCATTGTCTGTCTGCACTCGGACTGGCAGACCGCTCAAAGGGACCGTCCAGTGTTGGAGGCAAAGGAAAAATTGCCCTCAATTCCAGGATGTTGATCGGTAGAACAGACTCTTCCGATGACCATACTCCCTGAATCCAGGGATCGTTCCAGACACCCCCCCAGCCCTTCAGGCCGGCATCGGTGGTTATGATCGACCGCCTCGGAGAGAGGAAAGACTTCCCCAGGGATAACGCTCCTGGACGTAACCACCATCCTAGGGATTCTCGCACCCTGTGAGAGATGATGACACTGCAATCCAGCAAAGCCTGCGATCGATCCCAACGGCTCCGAATGAGCCTTTGGAGGGCCCCGGAATGAAACTGGGCAAACGGAAGTGCCTCCATGGACGCCACCATTAAACCCCGAAGGCGCATACACCTTCGAAGGGACAACGCTGTCGAAGACTTCATAACCTGTACATGTCGAAGGAGACTTGCTTGCTTGACTGGAGGCAGAGACACCACTGCTCGTACCGTGTCGAAATGCATCCCCAAAAACAGGAATGACTGCGACTGTTCCAGAGACGACTTCTCCCAATTGACCAGCCACCCGAAGTCCTCCAGGAGCTGAAGGGATAGATTGCAAGCAGTCACCGCCTCCTTCTTTGAGGACGCCACAAACAAAAGGTCGTCCAGATAGGGAAGAAACAAAACCCCTGTCTTCGAAGAATTGCCATGAGAGGCGCCAGAATTTTTTGTAGAAACTCTGAGCGCTGAGACCAACCCAAATGGCAGAGCCACAAACTGGTATCCTGGCAAAAACGAAGGAAGCGTTGGTGGGCCCTTCCGATTGGAAAGTGCAAATAAGCGTCGCGAATGTCGGTTGACACCAAAAAATCGTTCTGCGACAGGGCCGCCACAACGGAGCGAAGCGACTCCATGCGGAATTTCCGGACGATTCAATCTTCTGAGATTCAAAATGGGCCGAAATTTGTCCTCTTTTTTGGGGACCACAAAGAGGTTAAAATATAACCCTCTTCCCCGGCCCTCCGGCGGAACCGGAACCACCACACCTTTCTGCAGAAGGAAATCTACCTCCCACAGTAGCGGGCTCTGACGGAACGCGAGATTGACAAAAAACTGTCTGGGGTCGAGAAAGAAAACTCTATGAAGCAGCCTGTCGACACAACCTGTGTCACCCAGGTGTCCGACACGCGGGAAACCCAAGTCGGTTTGAATTGGAGTAAAAGACCCCCCCACTCGAGAGCGCTCGAGTGATACCCTGACGTCAGACCGTCTTAGCGGGCTTTTTGTCTTAACGGAAGTTCTGTTTCCAGGGAATTTTTTTTTTTTTTTTGAAAAAAAGAGAGACGACCCGAAACCCCCAGAGGGCTGACCGAATCATCCCCTGGACCGAAAAGACTGCCGACAACTACCGGCACTAGTCCTGCCAGACGCAGAAGTCACAGCCCTGCGCTGCGGTAAAGCTGATTCTTTTGCCTTTACCTTGGCAATCAGCTCCGTAAGGTCAGGTCCAAATAGCTGACCTGTTTGGAAACTGCGTCCCCAGTCCACTGTCTAAGCCACAGTGCTCTTCCGACTGTGACTGCCGAAGATTGCGCCCTGGGTAGCAGTGATGCAGTATCCTCCAACAACTGGAAAAGCCCATCTACCTCGATAGAGGAGATCCACCTTGCCACGCCGTCCGTAGACGGTCCAACCGGCTCAGGGAAACTTTACAAGCACACATGGATCCTTAATCTGAATCCATGATCCGCGGTCTCGCAGATGGATTTTTCTGCCATCTATGTTTTTCTGTCCAGCGTGTCCTGCAGACTCGCCTTCCCCTTAACAGGAGGATTTTGCTAAGCTGGGATAAAGGGACATCCACTTCAGGAGAAGGATCCAATTATCATCAACTCCGTAGAACACGGATACGGTGTCTCAATTTTCTGGACACAGGCGCTCCTTCTCCACTGCCCCATTAAGCTCATCCAGTGATGGTAAAGCTTGATCGTGACTGAAAACATCCGGGCCGACTTACCAGGACGTCCAGATACCTCCTCCGGTAACTGTAACGCCTCCAATAAAAACCTCTTTACGGCCCAAAAGAGAGGCAGAGTGTCCCTGCCGATCCCCTTGTCCGAATCGGACATTTTCGTTACGCGGGAAGGAAGGCACCGGCTTGTGTCGATTCCTGACATGAGAGGATCTAGCTGACACTCAATAACAGAAAATCAGACAGGCCATCAATAGAAACTAGCGAGGGCCTCCATTCTGACACCACTGGAACCTCCGACCGCCTTGCGCTTAACGCCGTCAAGGTCTGCGCGTCCGATACGCGAGACTGATCCTGTAGCGGATCTGGGAGACGGTTGCACAGTATATGGCAGGTTAAACCTGTCAGTAACTAGAAAGTGTGTTTCTTAAAGAAAAAACGAACGCTGAAGGGTTAAAGCTCTTAAAGAGAGAGCTACCCCAACTGTCCCCCATTAAGAGTTAACCGCCTAAGAAGGGGTTAAAATCGCAGACTCCCCACAACCTTAATAATGAAAAGGGTGTGCGAGCCCCAAGTGCCTCTTATAAGGCAGCAGCTACAGGACAGCCATGCCACACTTACAAGAAAAAACGTTCACAAGATTGCGCTGTTAGTAAATCGCAATGACCGCCAAAGTCATTAAGGGGATCACTAATCGCTTATGCGTTGTTAATGAAATCGCCCAGATTGGCAGCTACTAGCGACATTAAACATGGTTACACCAACGATCGCATAGTATGCGTCGTTATCGGTCGTTAGCAGGAACGTATAGTGGCAGTATTACTGTCGCAGACTCCCCACAACCTCTTTATTGAAAAGGTGTGCGAGCCCCCTTATGAGATAACAGCTGCAGGCAGCGCAGTCTGCCACCCATTTGTGCCTCAGAAAGGCGCCCGCGCTGTGGGGGTGAAGGGGTTAAGCTTCTGCCCTATGGTAGAAACGACTCACCCAGCTGGTTTCCATGCTCTGTGCAGCGTCTGCCGGGAGGGGAGGAGAGCGATTCCGAGGGAGCTTTCAGCATTACTCGGCTAATGGCCGCCGCGCTGTGCCTCCGTGTGCTTCATAAGAGAAGCCGGAAAAGGAGACTGCCGTAAAGCGCGCGCTCAGAGCGGCGCGAAATTAAAAAAAAAAAAAAAAAAGCGCGCACTCCTCTCTCTCTCCTCACTATGTCCTGCAGGCATCCACCTGCGGACAAAAAACACACAGTCACCGGCATGAATACTGTAACAGCGGCTGCCGCAGCAGTCGCTGAATCACTCACACACATTATAAAAATGTGGAGTACTCACCAGCCGAAAGTGCCACAGGGACCCCCAGGGGTTTCTGGCGCTATGCCCATCGCTTCCCCACAGGGCGGGGAACGCAGTGACCCCTGCAGCGTGGTTTGCGCCCCCGCCAGGGAAGCCATCCTCATCCCCCCGGGCCGGCAGGGTTCTGCAGGGACCACCATATAGGGTAATACAGATCCACCAAGGGAGAGGTGGGGGTCCAGCAGCGCTGAGACCCCTGAGATCTCTAGACCACTTTAGGTGATCCAAGTCTCTTGTCCGATAAAAATAATAAAATCTTCTGAGGAGCTGCTTCCAGCAGCGACCATCCTCTGAGACCTCAAGTTGTAAACTGGAGAGCTGAGTAGGAGGAGCCCGAGCTGGAGGGGCCGGTCAACACTCTTTTTAATCTGAGGTGTCTATCTCATCTGGGCTCCGCCTACCCACTAGTAATGAACTGTCTCCCTTCCTACATCTGAAGCTGAAAACATTTCTAGAATTCAAACCTTTCTTACTTTCGACTCTGCAAAAACTCTTACTGTTTCTCTCATTCATTCTCGTCTGGACTATTGTAACTCTCTACTAATCAGTCTCCATTTTACCAAACTCTCCCCTCTCCAATCTGTCTTGAATGCTGCAGTCAGGATCATATTCCTCACCAACCGTTACACCGATGCCTCTACCTTGTGCCAGTCATTACACTGGTTATCCATCCACTCCAGTATCCAGTTTAAACTTATGACCCTCACCCAAAAAGCACTCCATGGCTCAGCACCACCCTACATCTCCTCCCTCGTCTCAGTCTGCCACCCTACCCGTGCCCTCCGTTCTGCTAATGACCTGAGGTTAACATCCTCAATAATCAGAACCTCCTACTCCCGTCTCCATGACTTTTCACGTGCTGCACCAATTTTTTGGAATGCGCTACCCAGGTTAATTCTATTAATCCTCAATACCCACAGTTTTAACTTTGCCCTAAAAATGCATTGGTTTAGACTGGCCTACCGCCTCAACACATTAACCTAACTATCCCTGTGTTGTCCATTCAAAATTTTCACCATAACCTGGTTCCTCGTGTCATGTTCTCACACGCTTTTGGCATTTACTAGCCCTCTGTGTCTGTACTATTACATAGTTAGGCTGATAACCGGTTCATGCAGCTTTACAGGAACTCCTGATTCTTACACTATGGCTGGTACCAACAATGAAAACAATTGTTATCATCCACCTTTCGGGTCTCCCCTTTCTCCTCATAGATTGTAAGCTTGCGAGCAGGGCCCTCATTCCTCTTGGTATCTGTTGTGATCTATGGGTATTTTGTTTTGCTGTAATGTCTATTGTCTGTACAAGTCCCCTCTATAATGTAAAGTGCTGCGGAATATGTTGGTGCTATAGAAATAAAATTATTATTATTATTAACTGCTCCAACTGGGTCAAATGCTTCAGGGATAGGCATATTGTCCTTTGTGTTAATGGTCTGTACCCCAGTCAGTCACGCTACCTACATACAATACATATAGTCTCTTGATACGGACTTTTTGGCATAGTATTAGTATGGTCGTTCTTACTTTATGTGCACTATAGCATACTAGTCATTATACTTGAGTACCTGTGTGGTTCCACTCCATTTCTGGTTACCACTGTCATTCTGTCTCTCATACGGTTTTTTAAAAAATTGTTTAATAAAATGTTTCTACTTTTATAATATATTCTCTGTGTGCAGCTTTCCTTTATTTGAGCTTAGATTAATTTTTGCACTGAGTTCTTCTATCTAGGCACTGTGATACTACTATCTGTATATTCACATAAAAGGTGCTAGCCTTGTATAGGTTATATTATTAATTCTGTGTATTTTTCACAGGTTTTCATAGGCTACTATGGACTATAGAGCAAGAGATTTAGCCTGGCAGACACAAGTTGCTCAGGTGTTTGACAGTGGTCCCAGTAATGCGGGTACGAGTGATCAGAGTGATATTGGTGCTTTGCAAACTCATATTAAAAAGGCCTTGCATAAACGCACGAAAATGTGGTGGAATAGGGCGTTTTTGGATAACTACATTAAAAAGAAATTGATACCACGTGGCTTGCGTATTCAGGTTTTCCCATCGTTTCCAATATCTGATGAACTTTTTATCTCTAAATGGGAGGATATTTGTACTAAAGCCTCCTTCCAGTTTATGGAGTTACTGATTGAATTGAATAAAAAATCAGTCAATATGTTGGAAAATGAAATTGACGAACTTTTTTCCAAATTTAAAAAAACCGCTTCCTCTGAAGTTATTACGGCATTTAATAACATGTTAGAGAAAAATTCTACTGAGTGGGAGTCCCAAATTAAAAATACCCAGGCCAAAAAATTACTTAGAGACAGCACGGATTTTCAATGCAATTTTGTATATAGATGGAGACGTCCCAATACTTCTAATGGGGTACAAAGATCCCCTTCAGTGTCTTCACTATCATCAGCTGGGGAAACATCTGATACATCACAACATTCAATGAGGACACGCTTTGGGAGTAATAACAAGAGAAAATGGGAAAGGAAAACCCCGAATAAGAGATATGGTTCCTCTTTTAAAAGAGACACACCTAAGGTAATCAATCTATCTGAATACACTCTAAGTCCTGATGAAATATCTCTTTTGTCTAAAGGTCTGACTTTTTCTCCCAGCATGCGTTTTGATCCCTTTATGGCTCTCAAAGATCTTCATATATTTGCACGATCCTTTTTTTAAAAAATGGCATCATAATGAAGACGTACAACGGGCTTTTCCATTACCTGAGGAACAGGCGGCTCTGCGGAATTTGGAGGAGTTGGCTAGTGAACATAATAACCTTACTTTGGGTAGGTTACCTGCTTCTCTACGTCCCAGGTCTAACAAGTTCCCACCCTTGTCACTGTGTCCCAATGTCGAAATTTTTGTTAAATTGGTTTCCCAGGAATTTGATCAAATTCCTCTCGATCTCAATATGGAAATCTTACTCCAGCAGAGAACATTGGTCTAAAAAGGCTTAAACAGCTTAAAGACATTGTAATTAAGCCAGCTGACAAGGGTGGGAACATTGTGATTTGGCCATCTAAACTTTATGTGGCAGAGGCCCTTCGTATGCTAAAGGATTCTTCATGCTATAGGAAACTAACGTTCAATCCTCTGATTTCTTATAAGGCAGAATTGTCCAGAATTTTACAGAGGGCAGTTGATAATGAGATCATACCTACCCAAATACGTGATGTCTTATTGATTAAAGAACCATGCATTCCAACTCTGTACCTGTTGCCTAAGGTGCATAAAAACAGCACAAACCCTCCAGGTAGGCCAATAATCTCGGGGGTGGGTGGACTTACAGAGGGCATTGGCAGATATATTGATATGTTCCTCAAACCCCTGGTGGAGACAATCCCATCTTTTTTGAAAGACACATCTGATTTTCTCAAGAAGATCGATGCTATACACATTGATGACGACATGATTATGGTCACATGTGACGTGGAGTCACTTTATACAAATATTCGCCACCAGGATGATTTGAGGGCAGTTTCTCATTTTTTGACCATGACGAGCCTCTCCTCCGGTGACATCGATTTTTTACTTTTGGAGTTTCTGTTGACTCATAATTTTTTTCTGTTTAACGGGTCCTTCTTCCTGCAGCTCCAGGGTACAGCAATGGGCGCGGCTTGTGCGCCGTCGTATGCGAATCTGTTCCTGGGGCTGTGGGAGAGGGACCTCTTTACTACAGATCGTATTTCGTCAATGGAGCGGGTCGTTTTATGGACCCGCTACATTGACGACATTTTTCTGATCTGGCGTAGTACCTCATCTGAGTTGGAGTCGTTTTTTCATGATTTGAATATGAATGATTTGAATATTCATTTGACTTACAAATATGATTTTTTTGTAATTGATTTTCTAGATGTCACTGTGAGGAGAGGTCCGGATGGTGTCCTTACATCTGACATATTCCGCAAGGATACGTCTGTGAATTCTGTATTACATGCCAGGTCCTCACACCCACCCCATGTGATTAATTCTGTGCCTACGGGTCAGTTTCTGCGTATCAAAAGGATTTGCTCATCAAATGAGGACTTTGAAATTCAAGCCAGAGATCTATCTGAACGCTTCCTTGATAGAGGATATAGCAAGAGATGCATAAAAAGGGCATACAACAGGGCAAGAAATACGAGAAGAAATGATTTATTGTATTCCTCCCCGAGGGTTAAGGATAGCTCACAGGTGAGATTGGTCTCTCAATATAATGTACAGTGGGAGAATATGCGTGAAATTTTGGCCAAATATTGGCCTATCCTTTTGGCAGATCCTGTTTTGAAGCAATACATAACAGATAAACCAAGCATGACCGCGAGAAGATCGCGTAATCTAAGGGATCACTTAGTGAGAAGCTATTTTGTGCCACGTCCCCAACCATCTATCTTTGCCACGAATCGTGCTCGGTCCAATTTGCAATGGGGTTGTAAACCATGTGATGGTTGTGTGGCTTGTCCTAATGTGTTACATACTAATGATTTCTTTTCTTCGGATGGGAAAACATTTACTATAACCCAAACCATCACATGCTCAACAACCTTTGTTGTTTATCATGCTTCATGTCCCTGCAAGAAGATCTATGTAGGTCTAACAACTCGTGCGTTCAAAATCCGTGTAAGGGAACACATTCGTGCAATTGTAGCAGCAGCGGATGAGAATAATCTTGATGTTTTGAAAACAATTCCTCGGCACTTCAAAATGCACCATGCTTGTGATCCATCTGTATTGAAATTCAGAGGAATTGATCGTGTGGTTTCTAATCTGCGGGGGGGCAAAATGAGCAGGCTTCTCGCACAGAGAGAAGCTTTCTGGATCTGGAAGCTTCGGTCCCTTCACCCTAAGGGTTTAAATGAGTCTTTAAGTTTCGCACCATTCCTCTGATCACTCGTGCCTGTATTTTTTAGGGCATCATTTTATGTTTTTTTGTCATTAATATGTTTTATCTTTTTTAGATTCTCTTTCATGTATCGTTATGGTTTGATCTAATATCCGTTGGAAGTTTTCTAATAATAGGATATATGAGCCCTGGGCGATGAAGTTTCCGAAGTGTTTTAGAGAGATCCACGCATTGGAACATATGAGATATAGATATTTATATGTTGTGTATATTGATTTTTTTGTGCTGTTTGTTTTTTACATTTTTTATTTTTTATTTTTATTATTTTTTTGGATGCAATTTTGTATTCACTGGTATATAATGTCGTTCTAATGTACTAATTGCACAATTATTGATGTCTTTATATATTGTTATTATATATGAGTATACTGCTATAGCATCTCATACGTTTACACTATGTACTTTATTTTTGCTTTGCACGCTATATATATATATGTATGGTATGTATTTTCCCCTATTGGATTTATGTATATTTTTGTTTTCACTCGGTCACAGTTCACATATAATTGTTTAGTATATAATTATTCAATACTGTTTTTTTTTTTTTTTTTTATTATTCATTGATTGTTGCTTCAGCTATGTATAGTATCGCAATTGGGTATTTTTTCTATTACACGATCTGGCGTTTTTACGTCATATACTTGTTCTCTATGTAACTTTGCTAAAGAATCAGTTGCCTGCTAGTGCGCATGCACGCTGGGGGCCTGGTTGCTAGGCATCTCTGATCGCGTCTCTTCTCGGTCTCGTTCTGCTCGCGTCGGAGGGTCCGCTCACATGACCTGGTGGGCGTTGCCTTGTGACGTGGGCGGGCTTGGCTGATGACGCTTTTGGAGATGGCTGCATCCGGTCTTCCCGGCGCTTGCATGCGCCATCTATAATGAGCAGACAAATTGTTACTCTGATTCTTTCCATCGGATTGGCCCATAGGCATATAAATACTCCTTGGTTACCTCTGATGCCACTCCCCCGGAAGAAGGCACAGCGCCGAAACGCGCGTTGGGAGAGTGGCACCACTGGGTCTCAGGTATGTGTTCGACCTTTAATTTTTACTGTGATTGCATGTCTTTAAAGCGGCGTACAGCCTGTGTTTAGACTTGTGTCACTATTTGCCTGGTCATTGGCAGAAAGACTTACATATAGTCTCTTGATACGGACTTTTTGGCATAGTATTAGTATGGTCGTTCTTACTTTATGTGCACTATAGCATACTAGTCATTATACTTGAGTACCTGTGTGGTTCCACTCCATTTCTGGTTACCACTGTCATTCTGTCTCTCATACGGTTTTTTAAAAAATTGTTTAATAAAATGTTTCTACTTTTATAATATATTCTCTGTGTGCAGCTTTCCTTTATTTGAGCTTAGATTAATTTTTGCACTGAGTTCTTCTATCTAGGCACTGTGATACTACTATCTGTATATTCACATAAAAGGCGCTAGCCTTGTATAGGTTATATACAATACACGAGATACATGGCTGAAAAAATGGGCCTGTGATGTGTCCTCCAGAGCAAGATGCAGCACCACACTTGGAGTGCCCACTCCATGCCCCGCTATGTGCTGAGCTATTAGTGCCCACTCCATGGCCCACTATGTGCTGAGTTATTAGTGCCCACTCACCGCCCCGTCATGTGCTGAGTTATTAGTGCCCACTCACCGCCCCGTCATGTGCTGAGTTATTAGTGCCCACTCACCGCCCTGCCATGTGCTGAGTTATTAGTGCCCACTCACCGCCCCGCCATGTGCTGAGTTATTAGTGCCCACTCACCGCCCCGCCATGTGCTGAGTTATTAGTGCCCACTCACCGCCCTGCCATGTGCTGAGTTAATAGTGCCCACTCACCGCCCCGCCATGTGCTGAGTTATTAGTGCCCACTCACCACCCCGTCATGTGCTGAGTTATTAGTGCCCACTCAACGCCCCGCCATGTGCTGAGTTGCCCACTCACCGCCCCGTCATGTGCTGAGTTACTCCCCAAATATTTATTTTATATTTGATAAAACATATATGATAAGGCTCCAGGTAATCCAGTCAGGCTTGTGCTATCCACCATCTTAAGTAATGTAAAACAAGCACTTGGTGGGTATACACCGATCCTGCAAACATATAAGGGGGACAATATATAGAAACAGGATGGATATATCAGGCAGGACAGCATGTAACATAAGAGGAATAAAGGCTGCCATATCTACAGAAATAAAACACTGAGCTGGAATCTTGTACAGATTATATATACAGCGAGGAAAGTAACCTGTATACACAGGATCTGTATACACAGCATGATCCGTATGTAGCAGAGATGGGGGTCACATACAGATGCCACATATATAGTGAGGAGTGATAACCTGTGTCACAGGATCCGTATACATGATAAGTGTACAGCACAGGGATGGAGACTATACACAGATACCACACATATAGTAAGGAGAGTAACCTGGAGACACAGGATCCGTATACAGGATAAGTGTACAGCACAGGGATGGAGCCTGTATACAGATACCACATATATAGTGAGGAGATCAGGAGACTAACCTGGATACACAGAATCTGTACACCCAGCATCATCAGTATGTAAGAACACACTTCAACATTGAAAGCGGTATCAAAGTGTAATATAAACAATTTTAGAAAATATGATCAAGAAATTCATACCGATACCCGAATAAACGGACTGTATATGTAGGACAAGTCGCTACCAACACTGAACAGAACGGGAGAGAAAAATTGCGACCAAAGAGTCCGATATAAATGCAAAAATGACTGATTTTATTAATTAACATATAGAACATGTACACAGGGTGAAACACTAAAGTGCAATGTGCAGAGCGTTCAAGCATGGGACGCTGGGTGCTACTCAAATATTACATAGTATCAAAAATTGAAATAAGAATATACAATAGAGTAGGATATTGTTCCCTCAGGTATGTATCAAAGAACCAATAGCCTGGCAAACCTCTTAACAGTTAATATCATAAACATGGAAAAATAGGCATCATTAGAAATGTCAAAAGACATGCATACATGTAGGAGTAAACGTACCACTAACAGCAGTCACACCGACGCGCGTTTCGGCAGCAGCCTTCGTCAGGAGTGAGGAGTGATAACCTGTGTCACAGGATCCGTATACATGATAAGTATACAGCACAGGGATGGAGCCTGAACACAGATACCACACATATAGTGAGGAGATCAGGAGACTAACCTGGATACACAGAATCTGTACACCCAGCATCATCAGTATGTAGCAGAGATGAGGTCACATACAGGTCACCAGACTCCATAAATGGGAAGGGAGAAATAGCACACAGCAGGGGCAGTATACACTGCACTGACATGAAGTGCACCCTCTCCTCATCATACATATACCATCCCCCGAGTGCTCCCCTCTGCTGTGTGTGAGGTAAGATGTAGCAGACACATGATGTAACATGACGGCTACATGAGGTAATATTGATTCCATGCATGTTGTAGGAGTTGATACTGCACTAATACATGATGTCTAAGGTGAATGTGGAGCAGTATATCAGCCATGTCTGCAGGGAGGTCACACAGGAGCAGCCTCTGCAGTGTGTGAGGTAACTTGTTGCAGATACATGATGTAACATGGCGGCTACATTAATTTCTGAATTAATATTGATTCCATGCATGTTGTAGGAGCTGATACTACACCATACCTCCCAACTTTTGAAGAAGGGAAAGAGGGACAAAGGCTGCGGCACGCTGTGCGCGCCGCTGCAAATTTTAGGGCACGCCCCAAAATGCCCATTTCACCAGTCACACCCATATCCATGCCCCAACCACACCCAAGAATGGATGGAGCGTACCGTAAAATCCTGACAACCTCCTTTCCTCCGCCAGGACATTAAGAATGGGTTGTGGCTGGGTTTTCCATCAAGACTATGACCCAAAACGTACATCCAAGGCAACAAAGGAGTGGATCAAAAAGAAGCACATCACAGTCCTGACAGGAAGTGTGCAGGCCCCCGACATGAGCCAGTATAACAGTACATATACACACTATATACTACATATTTATACAGTGTACACTGTATACCCTGTACACTATGCAATTATACATTGTATATACCTCGTACACTACATGTTCACTGTACATATATACCCTGTACACTATACACTATATATATATTCCCCGTACACTACATCAACACTGTATATATAGGAGAGTCTCCATTGGAGAAAGAAGCAGATAAACATAATTCTACTCTATCTTAGGTTAGGTTCACATTGCGTTAGTGCAGTCTACTCAACGTATGCGTTAAACGGACTGCGCTAATGCAAGTGCCTTTTAAAGATCGCGTTATGCGATCGCGCTAGCGGTGACGGACCCCCGAAGGCTGGGTTAACATTGCATCAATGGCAATACGCTGACGGCATCCGTTACATAGCGGCACTAATGCTATGTAACGGATGCGTTAGCGCACCCATAGACTGAAATTATGTAGCGCATCGCTAGCACATGTCATATTTGGCATGTGTTAGCGATATGCTGTCATTCTGTGACAGACACTCGGACGCAGTCTGCAGCGTTCGGGGTCCATCACCTCTAGCACGATCACATAACGCAATCTTTAAAAGGCAGTTGTGTTAGCGCAGTCTGTTTAACGCATACGTTGAGCAGACTGCACTAACGCAATGTGAACGTAGTCTAATGCTGCAGACTGCGTCCGACGGTCTGTCACAGAATGACGGCACATTGCTAACGCATGACAAATATGACATGCGCTAGCGATGCGCTACATAACTGCAGTCTATGGGTGCGCTAACACATCCGTTACATAGCGTTAGTGCCACTATGTAACGGATGCCGTCAGCGCATTGCCATTGACTCAATGTGAACCCGCCTCACAGAGGAATCCTACTGACCCATCGACATGGTGCCAATTGCTGACAGTCAGTTTCATGACTGGATCTCTACACTACTGAATCAGGAGCCTCAGGACGGAGAGATACCACTGATATACTGTCTCTCAGTGCTGAGGCATATACCACAGCCAAGTGAGACACTGATTGTTTACAGCCAGAGAGTGACGCAGGCAGGGCTTAGACAGCACTGAGGATGATGTGGAAACAAATGGCTGGCACAGTGCAGCGTCTCAGCCCTGCCTGCCTCACTCTCTGGCTGTAAACAATCCCTCCCCTGGTGCACAGATGAGCGCTGCATACAGTACCCGGCTCTCACTCCAAGAGATGATGATCCCAGATCCTGCCTGTCTCACATGCTGCCGCGCATGGAGCTGCAGCTTCTGAGAGCGAGACAGGCAGGATCTGGGATCATCATCTCTTGGAGTGCGAGCCGGGTACTGTATGGAGCGCTCGATGCACCGCCGCCGCCGGATCTGTCCTCCCGACCCGAACTAGCATTACCTCCTCGTGCTGTACCAGCTGACCGCCGGAAATGAGGTCAGCGGTCACTTCCTGTGGAACGTGACAAGTGACTGGGAGAAAGTTCTCACAGTCCCCGGGGTATCCGCTGTGCACTCTGCTGTCATCAATACCCAATCGCGATCGCGGGACATTAAGCCTCCCGGCCGGGACAGCGGGGCAGGGAGTCGAAATCGGGACTGTCCCGCTGAAACCGGGACGGTTGGGAGGTATGACTACACTAGTGCATAATGTCTGAGGTAAGTGTG
Organism: Oophaga sylvatica; assembly: GCA_033576555.1. Lineage (NCBI taxonomy): Eukaryota > Metazoa > Chordata > Amphibia > Anura > Dendrobatidae > Oophaga > Oophaga sylvatica. The sequence goes on from JARQOD010002030.1 coordinate 25,852, forward strand.
GAGCAGTATATCAGCCATGTCTGAAGGGAGGTCACACAGGAGCGGCCTCTGCAGTGTGCATACCTCCCAACTGTCCCAGATTGAGCGGGACAGTCCCGATTTACACCCTCCCACCCGCTGTCCCGCCGGGACGGTATGTGTCCCGCAGTGAGATGAGCCGCCACGCCCCCCCATGCACCCCTTCCTGCCCTCCCTGTCTCTACACCTCAGCCTCTCACAGCAGAGCAATGATGCTGCTATGCTGTACTCTTTTGTGCCCACAGGACCTGTGATGAGGTCACAGGAGGGGAGGAGTCAGGGGTCACATGATCAGGGTCCTCGGACTCTGCTGGTTGTCATGGTGCTGGATGAGGTGAAGTTTACTATGTGTGGGGTCAGGAGGGGTTTACAGGGTGGATGTAGCAGTGCTGTGTGTGTATGAGGTGTACGGAGCAGAGCCGTGTGTGCGAGGTATACTGAGCAGAGCCGTGTGTACGAGGTGTACGGAGCAGAGCTGTGTGTGTACGAGGTGTACAGAGCAGAGCCGTGTGTGTATGAGGTGTATGGAGCGGTGCCGTGTGTGTACGAGGTGTACGGAGTGGAGCCGTGTGTGTACGAGGTGTACGGAGCGGAGCCGTGTGTACGAGGTGTACGGAGCGGAGCCGTGTGTGTACAAGGTGTATGGAGCGGAGCCGCGTGTGTACGAGGTGGATGTAGCAGAGCCATGTGTGTCCGAGGTGTACGGAGCGGAGCCGTGTGTGCACAAGGTGTACGGAGCGGAGTCTTGTGTGTACGAGGTGGATGTAGCAGAGCCGTGTGTGTACGAGGTGTACGGAGCGGAGTCTTGTGTGTACGAGGTGGATGTTGCAGAGCCGTGTGTGTACGAGGTGTACAGAGCGGAGCCGTGTGTGTACGAGGTGTGCGGAGCGGAGCCATGTGTGTACGAGGTGGATGTAGCAGTGCTGTAGTGTGTACGGAGCGGAGCCGCGTGTGTACGAGATGGATGTAGCAGAGCCGTGTGTGTACGAGGTGTATGGAGCGGAGTCTTGTGTGTACGAGGTGGATGTAGCAGAGCCGTGTGTGTACGAGGTGTACAGAGCGGAGCCGTGTGTACGAGGTGTACAGAGTGGAGCCGTGTGTGTACAAGGTAGATGTAGCAGTGCTGTAGTGTGTACGAGGTGTACGGAGTGGAGCCTTGTGTGTACGAGGTGTACGGAGCGGAGCCTTGTGTGTACGAGTTGGATGTAGCAGAGCCTTGTGTGTACGAGTTGGATGAAGCAGAGCCGTGTGTGTAAGAGTTGGATGTACCAGAGCCGTGTGTCTGTACAAAGTGCACAGAGTCGAGCCGCACGTGTACGAGGTGCACGGAGCCGCGCCGCTCGTGTACGAGGTTTATGGAGTGGAGCCATGTGTACGAGGTGGATGTAGCAGTGCTGTGTGTGTACGAAACGGAGCCCTGTGTGTACGAAGTGTACGGAGCTGAGCCGTGGCCTGGGCTCCGTGTACAGAGCGGAGCCTTGTGTGTATGTAGTGGAGCCGCGTATGTACGAGGTGTACGGAGCAGAACCGCGTGTGTACGAGGTGTATGCTGCAAAGCCGCATGTGTACAAGGTTTACGGAGTGGAGTCGTGTTTGTACAAGGTGTACAAAGCGTGGCTGCGTGTGTACAAGGTGTACAGAGTGGAGCCATATGTATACTGAGTGGAGCCTTGTGTGTGCGAGGTGGACGGAGCGGAGCCGTGTGTGTACGAGGCATACAAAGTGGAACCGTGTGTGTATGAGGTGTGCAGAGCCGTGCGTGTACAAGGTGTATGGTGGGGAACATTCATACCTCCCAACTGTCCCGAATTCAGCGGGACACTCACGATTTTGAGAGTCTGCCCCGCTGTCCCGGCAGGGAGCTTTTCCCGTGGACACAGGAGTACATGCCGGAGCCCAGAGGAGCACTTTTAAACTCGCACGTGATGTTCCACCAGAAGTGACGTGCTGGAAGATGACCGGAAATTAGGTAATTTTGGGAGGAGATTGTGACGGAACCTTGAAGCACTTCAGGGAATGCTTCAGATCCATCACTGTGTCCACCTCCAACAGCGCGGACAGCGGGATCGCCTTGGAATCGGGGATGTCGGCCATGTGATCACATCATGATATGTCCTGCACCGGGAGGCTCATGTAGGCACTACAATGGGAGCCGGGCTGGTATAGTATCTTTATAGAATCTTTATTTCTTTCTCTCTCTGTTCTTTCTTTCTTTCCCATCTTTCTCTCTGTTCTTTCTTTCCCCTCTTTCTTTCTTTCTCTCTCTCTGTTCTTTCCTTTCTTTCTCTCTGATCTTTCTTTCTCTTTCTTTCTCTCTCTCTCTGTTCTTTCTTTCCCATCTTTCTCTGTTCTTTTTCTTTCTTTCTCTGTTCTTTCTTTCCCCTCTTTCTTTCTCTTTCTCTGTTCTTTCTTTCCCCTCTTTCTTTCTTTCTCTGTTCTTTCTTTCCCATCTTTCTTTCTCTGTTCATTTTCTTTCTTTCTCTCTGTTCTTTCTTTCCCCTCTTTCTTTCTATCTCTCTGTTTTCTTTCTTTCTCTGTTTTTTTCTTTCCCCTCTTTCTTTCTTTCTCTGTTTTCTTTCTTTCTCTCGCTCTGTTCTTTCTTTCCCATCTTCATTTCTCTCTATCTCTCTGTTCTTTCTTTCTCTTTGTTCTTTCTTTCCCTTCTTTCTCTCTCTCCCTCTCTGTTGTTTCTTTCTTTACCCTCTTTCTTTTTTTCTCTGTTTTTTTTTTTCTGTCCTCTTTTTCTGTTTTTTTCTCTCTCTGTTTCTTTCTTTCTCTCTATCTCTGTTCTTTCTTTCCCCTTTCTTTCTTTTACTCTCTCTCTGTTCTTTCTTTCTCTCTCTGTTCTTTCTTTCCCCTTTCTTTCTTTCTCTGTTCTTTCTTTCCTCTCTTTCTTTCTCTGTTCTTTCTTTCCCCTCTTTCTTTCTTTCTCTCTCTATTCTTTCTCTCTGTTCTTTCTTTCCCCCTCTGTCTTTCTTTCTCTGTTCTTTCTTTCTCTCTCCCTCTCTGTTCTTTCTTTCTCTCTGTTCTTTCTTTCCCCTCTTTATTTCTTGCTTTCTTTCTTTCTCTGTTCTTTCTTTCCCCCTCTGTCTTTCTTTCTCTGTTCTTTCTTTCCCCTCTTTCTTTCTCTCCCTCTCTGTTCTTTCTTTCCCCTCTTTCTTTCTCTCTCCCTCTCTGTTCTTTCTTTCCCCTCTTTATTTTTTTCTCTCTGTTCTTTTTTTCTGTCCCCTCTTTCTTTCTCTCTGTTCTTTCTTTCTCTCTCTGTTCTTTCTTTCCCATCTTTCTCTCTCTTCTTTCTTTCCCATCTTTCTTTCTCCCTCCCTCTCTGTTCTTTCTTTTTCCCATCTTTCTTTCTCTCTCTGTTCTTTCTTTCTTTTCTGTCTTTCTTTTTTTCTCTCTTTGTTCTTTCTTTCCCATCTTTCTTTCTTTCCCATCTTTCTTTCTCTCTGTTCTTTCTTTCCCCTCTTTCTTTCTCTGTCTGTTCTTTCCCCTCTCTCTCTGTTCTTTCTTTCCCCTTTCTTTGTTTATTTCTCTCTCTACTCTCTCTCTGTTCTTTCTTGCTTTCCCCTCATTCTTTCTCTCTCTCCTTTTTTTCTCTCGGTTTTCTTTTTTCTCTCTCTGTTCTTTCTTTCTTTTACTCAGTACCAGTGTGCCCGCAGTACCAGTCACTGTGCCCTCAGTACCAGTCAGTGTGATCACCAGTGCTAAATGGGTGTGGTTGAGGCGTGGACATGGGTGTGACTAGTTGTGAAATGGGTGTGGTCAGGGCGTGGCCTAAAATTTGCCGCAACCTTTGTCTCTCTTTCTCGTCTACAAAAGTTGGGAGGTATGGACATAGGTCAGTAAGTCCTGAGCTCAGGCCACCGTGAGAATTATGGTGGGAGTGTGCACACAAAGACCAGACATAGGTCAGAAAGTCCTGAGCTCAGGCCACCACGAGGATTATGGTGGGAGTGTGCACACTGAGACAGTGAGAGTATCTGTGTTGAATGGGGTGTACATTTCACCTAGATACTTTGCTGACTGGTATAAGGGAAATGTATGGCTTTGTAAACCTAGTGGTAGAGAAAGGTCACTACACCTTACATTCAGTACACACTTGCAGCTCAGGCCTGAAACCACTCAGCTGTTAATTAGGAGACCAGAAGTAGGTGTCTGCGAACACAGACAGAGAGCTCGCTTAGTCTGGACAAGGAGTCCAGGCACAAGAAGGAGTCTCCAGGAGTATGAGCTGTCTCAGTCTGGGTGCTCGATGTACCCCGGACACAGGAGTAGTCTCTGTGAGAATCCATGCGGATAGCTGCTGAATAGGAGGGGAGCTCTCTCAAGTCTGGACGTTGAAGGTGCCTTCAGACACAAGGAGGAGACTCTGTGAAACTCCATGCTGGTAAATGCTGAACATATGTGTTGTTTTGGCCCAGGCTGTTAGAGTCTGGTCCCAGGTAGATAGGGAAATCTATCTAAGTGTAGTAAGTGGCTGGACAAGCCCAGGTCTTATGTTTATGATTTGGTTTTGATTATGTTCTGTTTGCTGTAGACTAATAAAACTGGTTGCGGCCAGTTTTTACCAGAACTGCTGTCTGTGAATGAACTGTTTCCGTGCCACTCCGTCTACCCGGACGGCGATCCCAGAGCTATATCCCCTGAAAAGCTTACAATTGGTGCTGGAATGTGCGTGCAACACAGTGGCGAGAGACAGCAATAAAAGGTGAAGTCTGTTGAAGCAGCAGCAGAGAGAGAAAAAAAAAAAAGTGTGTCAGAGAAAAAAAAATAAACGTCTGTTGGAGCAGTCTTAAAGAGACAGTGGCCCTAATAGAGTTTGCAGAGAAAAAAAAAAAAAAGTGTGTCAGCAAAGAGAAACGTCTATTGGAGCAGTCTTAAAGAGACAGTGGCCCTAATAGAGTTTGCAGAGAAAAAAAAAAAAAAAAGTGTCTGCACAGCAAAGCTGAATTTTCTGTGGAAAAGACTGTGGAGTGTGTATGTCTTGAGTGAAGACTGCCGTTGTTGAGACAGAGAAGTCTGACAGCATGGATGACAGCATGGAGGCGCTGTTTGAACAAATGGCGCAAGTTAATGTGCAACATAAGACTGCCGTGGTTGAGACAGATAAGTCCGGCAGTATGGAGGAGCTCGTTGAGTACCTGGTCCAGGCCCAGCGAAGCATGCAGCAGAGCATGGAGCAGCAGCGCCTGCAGCACCAGCAGCGCATGCAGCAGGCCCAGCAGCAATTCCTGCAGCAGCAAGGAGAATAACCGGTTGTTTTTTGAGCAGGCTGCAGCACTACAAAAGACTTGCAGCGCATCGTCCCAAAGTAATGTTGCAAAGTCACCTGCATTGTCCGCTGTAAAGAAGGCGGTAAGACGGTCCCTGAAAAAGATGACACCTCGTGATGATGTGGAGGTATATCTCACTAGGTTGAGGGACTGGCAGAGGGAGAATCTGCCCCTATCTGAATGGGCCATGATGGTCGCACCCTATCTGATTGGAGAACCCCAAAGGGCCTATGCTGACCTGAGCGAGCAGGACAGCCAAGACTATGCCAAGCTGAAAGCGGAGATTCTTACCCGGCTGGGTGTTACGGTGACAGCCCGTGCCAGGGGAGTTCATGGCTGGAGATGCAGTTGGGAGTCTGCAGTCAGCAAACCTGATTATGGAGTTGAAAAGGTGATAGTGGACCGCTACACCCAAGCACGTCCTCCTGAGGTACAGCCAGAGGTCGGACAAAGAGACCACCAGGACGCCAATCGTCTGGTCAGCCTGATGGAGAGGGCCTTCGCCACCAAGGACTGCCTCCGTGACCAGCCGTCTGAGAGGTCGTCACTTCGGAGTTCCTGGACGCCGAACTCTCCCGGTAAGAGCGTTCCAGCTGTTGGGGTCGTGTGGGTGGGAGAGTGTGATGGACAGTGTTGGAGATGTCGTGAAATTGCAGCCAACTGTCCAATAGAGGGGGAGCCTATGTGTTGTGATGTTGGCGGATCCCTCTCTCCATGCGCAGAGCCTGTGTGTGTGTCCACCTCAGCCGAAGAGACTGGACCACAGGGGTCCCCGGTGGTTGTAAATGACTGCCCAGCACAGGCCCTCTTGGACTCAGAGAGTCCAGTGACTTCCGTATGGGACAGCCTGATTGATAGGGACTTTATCCCTGATAAACACCTGAGTGTGGTGTGCGTCCATGGAGACACCAAAGTCTACCCAGAGACTGTCGTGGACTTGGTCCCCAAACTCGGGGAGGTTTCATATGAAGTGGGGGTAGTGAAGAATCTGGTGCAACCCGTTATATTGGGTAATGACTTTCCCCGATCTAAGGATCTCTGGGGGAAAAATGTTTCTGATGGACAGTGTGATGAAGCTCCTACTGAGCGTGCGCAGTCCCGAGGGGCGGAACACAATGTCTTAATGTGTGGGCCGTTAAACTTATATGATGATGATGATGATGATGATATGATAATGATGCTGATACTGATAATGATGATGATCATGATAGTGATGATGATACTGATCCTAATCATGATAATGATATTGATAATGATGATGACTGTGATAGAGATGAAATTCCTTTGCAGGTGATGTTGGGAGACGAGGATGGTGATTCTCGGGAACCGAGTGTCCCTGACTTACCTGTGTCCTGTGACAATTTTGAGAGTGAGCAGTGGAGAGACCCCACTCTTAAAACGGCACAGGAAAATATAAGGGTTCTAAATGAGGTTTCCCAAGAGCCTGGCTCTGAGGAGAGGTTTCCTCATGTTGCCATAAACAATAACCTGTTGTATAGGGACACTGAAGTCCAGGGAGAGGTCCTGAGCCAGCTCCTAGTACCTGAGCTATATAGAAGTATAGTGCTGGGGTTGTCACATAGTCACATACTTGAGGGACCACCTGAGGGAAACCAGGGACCAGATGGTGAAGTTAATGTTGTGGATGACATGTTAACTAAGGTTCCAGATCAAGATGTGAATGAATTGTATAACCCTGACAGTGAGCAGGATGTGAATGAAAATGAAGTGTATAACCCTGAAAGTGAGCAGGATGTGAATGAGAATGAATTGCATAACCCTGACAGTGAGCAGGATGTGAATGAAAATGAAGTGTATAACCCTGAAAGTGAGCCAGATGTGGCTGAGAAAAAGGGGTCAGACAGGGATAGTGGTAGTGATAGTGAATCATCTGATGACGATCAAGCAACCAGTGCAAATGAGGAAGGCATGGTAGCAGAGGAGGTTGAGGGTCCTGAGAAGAAAGCTGATGCTGACCTTACAGCCGGACAGAAGATGGCATCTGAAGATATTTTACAGTTGGCCGATTCCCTGGCGAAGACTAAGGTGAAGGGAGGAGAGCTGAGCTTTAAAGGCAGGACTCTGAAACTGAACACAGCACAAGTGGATGCTGTTGGAAATGAGAAGTTATCAATGTATGGTGTGGATCTGCATCATGCCAAGGACTCTGAAGGTAATGCTGCAGAGGTGGAAAAAGCCATAGAAGTGGTAGACACCAAACCAGATGCCTCATCAGAAGCTGAGGTCTCAAGTGCAGCTGTGAGGAACAAGACTGAGGATGTGGGGGCTGACTCTGCCCAGGAATCTGTTTCGGCCAGAGACAGTTGCGTGGATGGTGTACTGTCCGGATCAGTAGCTGCAACTCGTGAAGCTCAGGCTGGAAGTTCGGCGCCCGGAGCCCTAGCAGTGTTCCCGAGTGATACCAAGGATCTGGATAAATCACAAGATGAGATTTTGAGACATCAGGCTGGCATTGGTGAGCTCAAGCGCACTTTCATGGAGTCTACATCGGAGCCACGTCCCAACAAATGGGAAAAGCGGTGTGTCACTCCGTTGCAGACACACGGGAGCTCAGATGGGATGCAGAACGTGGTGGAAGAGAAGAATCCGGCGGGTTCTGAGTATACAGATGCAGCTATCAAGGAGAACTTGAGAGCTGGAATAAATGGAGATATTGGAGACCATAATGATGTGACTGAAGAGGTAGAATGTAAGACTGACGGTAGGGCTTCTGAGCATGTTCTACCAGAAGAGCCTGAAGAAGGGGCCGAAGACATAAAGGACGTCCAACAGGTACCAGATGAATTGATTACTTCTCAGAAAAAACTCCAAACTGTGATGAAGGAGTGTGATGAAAGCCATGAGCATCTTCGTGAGAAAGTCAATGAAGTAAAAGGAAGAATACAGGGAATCTCTTCGTTGCAAGAGCAAATGCTGCTCAATAAGTCTAAGGCTCTATATAAGAATGCTGTTGTCACGGTAGAACATTACAATTCAGCTGGAGACTTAGCGGATGAATTATGTGTACTGCAAAAGAAAAACGATCTGCTCCTTCTACAGTCCCAATCATTTGAACAGTGTAGCTTAAAATGGTCAGAGACCATGGCAGAGGAGCTTAAGGTCTATGAAATAGACTTTATGAGTCCACCGATATTCAAGAAAATAGATGTGCTAAAGAGGGTTCAAGGGGAACTAGAGAAAAGTAAAAAAACCCCCTATACCTTCTGTGATAGTTGGTGACACATGGTCAGTGCACCAAGGACAGGAGGTACGTGAGTTTCTGAGGAAGAGTCAGCAGAAGTGTTCTGATGTGCCGGGTCGTACTTCTCTGGCCAGGCACTATATCGAAACTGAGCCCGGCCCTAAGGTCAAGATGAAACCGTGCAGGATACCCGAGGCCCGCAGAGAGCATAGGCCTGGGAGGGTACAGGGTAGTGCGGATGCTTCAGATGAAGAGAAAGCTGATGTTGGCTATGGCTCAGGTGAAGATACAGATGACAGTAGTGAAGATGAAGCTGATGAGGGCCATGACTGGTCCAGAGTTCACTGTCTCTTTTGGATTGTTGACCAGCCCTCCGGTCTGGATGACCAGCCCTCCGGTCTGGAGAAGAGGGGGGGGATATGTGAGACAGTGAGAGTATCTGTGTTGAATGGGGTGTACATTTCACCTAGATACTTTGCTGACTGGTATAAGGGAAATGTATGGCTTTGTAACCTAGTGGTAGAGAAAGGTCACTACACCTTACATTCAGTACACACTTGCAGCTCAGGCCTGAAACCATTCAGCTGTTAATTAGGAGACCAGAAGTAGGTGTCTGCGAACACAGACAGAGAGCTCGCTTAGTCTGGACAAGGAGTCCAGGCACAAGAAGGAGTCTCCAGGAGTATGAGCTGTCTCAGTCTGGGTGCTCGATGTACCCCGGACACAGGAGTAGTCTCTGTGAGAATCCATGTGGATAGCTGCTGAATAGGAGGGGAGCTCTCTCAAGTCTGGACGTTGAAGGTGCCTTCAGACACAAGGAGGAGACTCTGTGAAACTCCATGCTGGTAAATGCTGAACATATGTGTTGTTTTGGCCCAGGCTGTTAGAGTCTGGTCCCAGGTAGATAGGGAAATCTATCTAAGTGTAGTAAGTGGCTGGACAAGCCCAGGTCTTATGTTTATGATTTGGTTTTCATTATGTTCTGTTTGCTGTAGACTTTAATAAAACTGGTTGCGGCCAGTTTTTACCAGAACTGCTGTCTGTGAATGAACTGTTTCCGTGCCACTCCGTCTACCCGGACGGCGATCCCAGAGCTATATCCCCTGAAAAGCTTACAACACATAGACCAGACATAGGTCAGTAAGTCCTGAGCTCAGGCCACCGCGAGGATTATGGTGGGAGTGCGCACGCACAGACTAGACACAGGTCGGTAAGCCGTGAACTCAGGCCCACTGTGAGGATTACGGCGGGAGCGTGTGTAGGGAGGTGGATTGGGCCTGTGGTGCTCCTCTCATATCAGGGTCGGAACTGTTGAGGCTGACACCATTGTTGCTGGGTGTGGTCAGGGCGTGGCCTAAAATTTGCCGCGGCATGCTACACGCGCCGCAACCTTTGTCCCTCTTTCTCGTCTTCAAAAGTTGGGAGGTATGAGCGTGTGAGGTAACTTGTAGCAGACACATGGCGGCTACTTGAATTTCTGGGGCAATATTGATTCCATATATGATGTAGGAGCTGATACTACACTAGTACAGGATGTCTGAGGTGAATGTTGATGAACCTCTGTGGCTTTTAACTGGGACTCAGGTGCCTTTACATGTAATTCTATAAGGAGTTATCAGTAGTACAGGGTCCACACTTCCCTGTCACCAGTGGCCTATTTTTTTCCAGCTTCCGGTCAATCTCCTCTGGCTTCTCTAAGGCAGGGGTCCCCAACCGCCGGTCCGCGGCCCATGACCGGGCCGTTGCAGTTCTGTTGCCGGGCCGCGGAGCCACGGCACAGAACGCTGGTCACACATGGAGCCGACGGCTGTAGCACTGTAGTGACAGCTACAGCCACCGACTTCAAGAAGACTCAATACTCACCTTCCGTCGCTGCAATAGCTGTCGGCCGCGGCAGCTTCATCCAGTGCTGAGCGGTAAAGTAGTACCGCTCATTAACGTCATGAATATGGACGTGACGCCACTCCCATAGGCGTGGCGTCCATATTCATGACCTTAATGAGCGGTACTACGTCACCGCTGCGCACAGGAGGAAGCGGCCGCCAGGGACGCAGGGAAGTTCAGCGACGGAGCGAGGAGGGTAAGTATGGGGGAGTGGAGCCATGTATACCAGGGTGGGAGAGGAGCCATGTATACCAGGGTGGGAGCGGAGCCATGCATACCAGGGTGGGAGTGGAGCCATGTATACCAGTGTGGGAGCTGAGCCATGCATACCAGGGTGGGAGCGGAGCCATGCATACCAGGGTGGGAGCGGAGCCATGCATACCAGGGTGGGAGCGGAGCCATGTATACCAGGGTGGGAGCGGAGCCAGGTATACCAGTATGGGAGCGGAGCCACGTATACCAGGGTGGGAGCGGAGCCACGTATACCAGTGTGGAAGAGGAGCCATGCATACCAGGGTGGGAGCGGAGCCATGTATACCAGTGTGGGAGCTGAGCCATGCATACCAGGGTGGGATCGGAGCCATGCATACCAGTGTGGGAGCGGAGCCATGTATACCAGGGTGGGAGCGGAGCCATGTATACCAGTGTGGGAGCGGAGTCATGTATACCAGGGTGGGAGCGGAGCCATGTATACCAGGGTGGGAGCGGAGCCATATATACCAGGGTGGGAGCGGAGCCTTGCATACCAGGGTGGGAGCGGAGCCTTCCATACAAGGGTGGGAGCGGAACCTTGCATACAAGGATGGGAGCGGAGCCATGCATACAAGGGTGGGAGCGAAACCTTGCATACAAAAGTGGGAGCGGAGCCTTGCATACAAGGGTGGGAGCGGAGCCTTCCATACAAAGGTGGGAGCGGAACCTTGCATACAAGGGTGGGAGCGGAGCCTTGCATACAAGGGTGGGAGCGGAGCCATGCATACAAGGGTGGGAGCGGAGCCTTGCATACAAGGGTGGGAGCGGAGCCATGTATACAACCCCGACCATAGCCCCGCCCCCTTATGACCAAAGCCCCACCCCTGCCACACCTCCATCCCCGCCCTGCTGGGCCATGGAAGAATGGACTTGCTTGAAGCTGGTCCCTGGTGCAAAAAAGGTTGGGGACTGTGATGATACTGCAAGCTTCATTTCTTGTGCTGTTTCCAGAACTTTCCCCATAGTACTACAACCCCCACCGGTTGCAAGCACAGGGCAAAGTTACCCCTCCCTCCTTTTCTCTGCAACTACTGCATTCATTAGGCTTTGCAGCCTGTGGGCTCCCCCCCCCTTCAGCTCACTACACACTCTGTGTAATCTGATTCCAGGTGGCTAGCCCCCACAGGGAGGCCGGCTGAAAGCGGCTAACAAGCCACATGGTCTGTTCCTTTGTTGCATGGTAGTTATTCAAGATCAAAAATCTTGGCTCCTGTGTATGTTATAAGTATGAAATTTTCATATCTGCCAATTCATCGGTGAATCCAGGGATCAGTGAAGTTTCTAAGCGCTGGCACCAGCAGAACCTAAGAAACAGATTTCTGCTTAGCCGATCCACCCAGGCACTCTGCGTTTAGACTTAAATGCACGCCAACATCTTGCGGAGTACAATGGTATGCTCTGCATCGCTGTATGAGACTCCATCTCTTATTTATGAAAGTTTTGAGTTTTCTGAACTAAGAGTAACCCTTAGAGCAAGAGGAGGACCCTGGTAACTCCACCCCGTTTATGATGTCACGGCCACAGGTCTATAAGGTAGGGGCCAGGTATTCTGGCTCAGATCTGCCCTGGACACCAGACTTATAGCAGCTCTGGGATGCATTGTGATGTCTCCCCTCCCCGACCGCATGGCTTGCCTACTATGATCTAAGAACTGTCAGTTGATCTTCCTTATGTTAACCCCTTTTATTTTCTAATTGTTTTGTACATAACGATAGTCTCAGTTTGTTCCATCTTTTTATATTGTATAAGCACTGCCTGTCTTTTTAAGTAATAAACCTATAAATTTATTAGTTTGTTTCTCCTGCTCTATAAACGAATTTGCACGCGCCTGAAGTACTACGCTACTGTTTTGGGGTTGCTACGGACCCTCTTGATAAATTGTTCCAAGTACACCGTGGCTGGTGGCAGCTATAAAGAAGGGGTGTAAAGTGTTGACCTATGGGGTGCCGTTGGCGGTGACGGAGCGGGTTTTATAAGTGTATTACATAGCTGCGGCTTGGAGTAATTATAATTCCCTCACTGCAGCGTGCCCAATAGCCAGCACACATCCAAGTGACCCGTCTGGCGACTAATTATCCTAGGTGCAGTTCCCTGACTGACCTGAGGATAAGGGGGGCGCCAGAGAGCTGCAAGTTCCTAAGTGGAAGTGGGATAATTATAAATCCCTGCAGTTTACTGGGTCGGACGGCAGCAGCCGTCGTGTGTGTGCACCGTTTCATCACATATTGGTGGCAGAGCGGTGGGATTATAGAGCATTAGTGATCTGGTTTGAGCAATCATTCCATTCACTAAAAAACTTGCACGGTTCTTCAGCGACCCTGCAGCTAAAGTTTTGGAGAACAGACTCAGTGTTTATTAGTCCTGAGACAATTGTGTGTACTTGCGGTTACCCCTCCCTTCTCTTTGTTTTTCTATCCTATCTTTTATTTGGCAACCATGGCTACGAGGGGATACGACTGGTATAATCGGAATAGCAAGGAAGCTCTTCTTGCCATGTGCGAGTGGAGGGAGATTGTCCCCATGGCCCAAACCAAGGCCGAAGTGATCCAGGCCCTGATGGCACGGGACCACGCTCGGAGCGAGGAGGGCGCAGGAGCCGGCCCAAGCCAAGTTGGTGCCGCAGGAGCCGAGGCCCAACCCATGACTGCTTACACCCAGGGCGGGATGGACCCTTACCTGCAGGCGGCCCTGGAGGGACTCCCCACCGACGACCGGGAGGAGCGCCTGAAGCTGATCAGCAATACCAGACAGGAAAGGCCTGAGCGAGCGCGGCGCAAGCCCAGCGGGAGGCTGAGAGAGCCAAGCGGGAAGCTCAGAGAGCCCATGAACTGGAGCTGCTCAGACAAGGGGCAATGCCCTCCACAGCCCAGAGCAGTGTGCCCAGCAGCGCTCAGAGTTCCAAGCCCCGGCCGGAGCACTTTCCCGTGATGGAAAAGGACGGAGACTTGGACACTTTTCTGCGGGCCTTTGAGAAAGTCTGCAGACAGTACCGGCTGCCTGACAACCAATGGGCCAGGTACTTGACTCCCGGGCTAAAGGGCAAAGCTCTGGAGGCGTTTGCTTCACTCACGCCGGATCAAGATGACAACTATCAGGCCATCAAGCAGGCCCTGATTGCCAAGTACCAGCTAACCCCTGAGGTATACCGAAAGAAGTTCCGGAACCTCCAACGTGGCCCACACGACAGTTATAGCGATGTGGTGCAAGGACTCAGGAACCACTTTGACCAGTGGATCCATGGACTGTCAGTTGACACCTTTGAGAACCTGAGGGACCTGATGATCAAAGACCAGTTCCTGCATCTGTGCCCAGCTAAGGTCCGACAGTTCATCCTGGACCGAGAACCGGAGGACGCGGTCAGAACAGCACGGATCGCCGACAGCTATGAGGCCAACCGGAAAACCGAGGTGCGGAAGCCCGTCACCACCCGCTGGGGAGGGGGTAAGCCTGCAACCAACCCCAGTGCCCCTGCCAGCCGTCCCTCTGGAGGCACTATCCCCTTTGCCAGCGCCAGGCCTACATCAGACCCCCGCCAGTGTTTCTCCTGTAAACGGACAGGCCACATCAGCGCCACCTGTCCGGAGAGGCAGAAGAACCCCCCAGCCAACGCCTCTGTTCTTTGGGTGGGTAGTGTGGTTGGGAGGGTTGATGACAACGTGCAGCCCGTCCGCGTGGGGGCCCGTCTTGCTACAGGCCTCAAGGACACCGGGGCTGAACGAACCCTCATCCGACCCGAACTGGCGGCCCCTGAAGAGCTGATTCCGGGGAAAACCCTAACTGTCACAGGGATTGGGGGCGTCCACTACCCCTTGCCGATAGCCCGAGTTTTCATTGACTGGGGTACCGGGAGCGGGGTGAAGGAAGTGGGGGTGTCCGAAAACCTGCCCACAGATGTTTTACTGGGGACTGATCTGGGGAGGATGGTGGCGTACTATGTCCCCGACACCCCTCCCAATCTGATAATAAGGTTAATGTTATCCATGATGATGATGTTGATGATGATGGGAAACTGAATGTGTTACCTGCCAATGCTTTGCGAAGTGATTATGCAACCGATAACCTTTCTTTCCCTAGGAATGATGTTGATAGTGATGTATCTGTGCCATCTGAATCTGTTAACCCTTTCTCTGAAGTGGTAGATGTGTTCACAGGTACAGGAGCGTTCAGCCACGTCGCTCTGCGGAGTGAGACGGCTGAGGAACCCCTAGCAGGAGCAATCGACAGTGCTCAAGGAAATGGGGAGGTGCATGGGAACCGTGAGGAAGGTGACGCCATGACACTGACCAGTGCCACCGAGGAAGGTAACTGACCCATAAGTAGCCCTGCTCCTGATTTGTTGGGGGTGGATGGGGAGGTAGAGCCCATAGCAGCGCAGGCTGATGGGTCTATAGAAACCCCCGGGGAGACGGCATATGTAGCTGCTGTCACCCGCAGTCAGAGTGCCCGGATCGCAGGTAGCGCCCTACCATCTGGACCCTCCTCCGCTACAGGAGAGACTGAACCAGAGTTGGACCCAGAGCCGGTCCCAGAGGGTCCCAGTGAGGAAGGAACCCTGACGTCACTTCTGGCTGCCTCCAGCCAGGAGTTCCAGGCCGCTCTGCACTCAGATGCGAGCCTGGAGAACTTGAGGCACCTCGCCGAGACGCCCACCTCCGTGACTGATAAGGAGAGGGTGTTCTGGGAACGAGGAAGGTTGTACCGGGAGACAGTACCCGGAGATTCCCAAAAGGAGTGGTTGAGGGAAAAACAGCTGGTCGTCCCGCACCAGTTCCGAGGTGAGTTGTTGAGGATTGCCCATGAGATTCCACTCGCTGGACACTTGGGGATCAGCAAAACTAAGGCACGGCTGTCTCAACACTTCTATTGGCCCAAGATGGGGAC
The DNA here is from genome assembly GCA_033576555.1 of Oophaga sylvatica. Classification (NCBI taxonomy): domain Eukaryota; kingdom Metazoa; phylum Chordata; class Amphibia; order Anura; family Dendrobatidae; genus Oophaga; species Oophaga sylvatica. The sequence goes on from JARQOD010002030.1 coordinate 41,362, forward strand.
AGATGTGACTAACTACTGCCGCTCCTGTATCACCTGTCAAAGAGTGGGGAAGGCGGGGCCTGCTCTTAAGGCTCCCCTGATCCCGTTGCCAGTGATAGAGGAGCCTTTCCAGAGGATCGCGGTGGACATTGTGGGCCCGCTGGCCGTCCCCAGCAGCTCTGGAAAGCAATACATCCTTACTGTGGTAGACTACGCTACCCGGTACCCGGAGGCAGTAGCTCTGTCCTCAACTAGGGCAGATAAGGTGGCGGATGCACTGGTGACCATCTTTTCACGGGTAGGATTTCCCAGGGAGATGCTTACCGATCAAGGGACCCAATTTATGTCTCGCCTAATGAAGGCTCTCTGCAGCAAAATGCAGGTGACGCGTATGGTATCGAGTGCGTATCACCCACAGACCAATGGTTTGTGTGAGCGCTTTAACGGTACCCTCAAACAGATGCTCCGCATGCTGGTTGAGACCCAGGGACGCGATTGGGAGCGGTACCTCCCACACCTGCTATTTGCCTACAGAGAAGTCCCGCAGGCCTCGACGGGGTTCTCCCCCTTCGAGCTCCTGTATGGTAGGCGAGTCCGGGGACCCCTTGGGTTGATAAGAGAATCCTGGGAAGATGAGCCAAACCCCACGGAAGTGTCCATCGTGGATTATGTCATGCGCTTCCGCGACAAGATGCAGACCTTGACGCAGTTGGTGCATGACAACATGACGCAGGCTCAGGCTGACCAGAAGCAGTGGTACGACCAGAACGCCCGGGAGCGGACCTACCAGGTGGGTCAAAAGGTGTGGGTGCTGGTCCCCGTACCAAAGGATAAGCTTCAGGCAGCCTGGGAAGGCCCGTACGTCGTGCACCAACGGCTCAACCCAGCCACCTACGTGGTCACGCTTGACCACACTTGGGGTAGGCGCAAGGCCTTTCACGTCAACATGATGAAGGCCCATCACGAACGTGAAGCCTGCGTCCTACCGGTCTGCAATCTGCCCGAGGACGGGGAAGAGGATCCCCTCCTGGACATGCTGGCCCAAGCCCAGGCCAATGGGTCCATTGAGGACATGGAGGTAAATGCCTCGCTAACCGTCTCCCAGCGGTTGCAGTTGCTGACCACTCTGGAACCCTTCCGGGCCGAGTTCACAAACCGTCCCGGAAGGACCAAGTTGGCAGTCCACAAGGTGGACACCGGGAATCGCGCCCCGTTACGGCGGACACCTTATCGGATCTCTGAGGAAGTGCAGCAGATTATGCGCCAGGAGATCCAGGAGATGTTGCAGCTGGGGGTGATCCGGCCGTCCAAAAGCGCGTGGGCCTCACCTGTAGTTCTCGTGCCAAAAAAGGATCGGACCACCCGGTTCTGCGTGGACTACAGGGGGCTCAACGCCATCACTACCTCTGATGCGCACCCAATGCCACGCATCGAGGATCTGCTGGAGCGGTTGGCGAATGCCAAGTACATATCCATCATGGATTTGAGCCGGGGATACTGGCAGATTCCTCTGAGCCCTGCGGCGCAGGAGAAATCCGCCTTTATCACCCCTTTTGGACTGTACGAGTCCACGGTCATGCCTTTCGGCATGAACAATGCCCCTGCCACTTTTCAGCGGATGGTCAACCACCTGCTTCAGGGACTGGAGGAGTACGCTGTGGCGTACCTGGACGACATTGCCGTCTTCAGTTCCACCTGGGAGGAACACCTTCAGCATCTCCAGGAGGTGCTCAAGCGTATTCACCAGGCAGGTCTGACCATCAAGCCGGGAAAATGCCAGATGGGCATGAGGGAGGTCCACTACCTGGGGCACCGGGTAGGTGGGGGTTCCATGAGTCCAGAGCCCGAGAAAGTGGACGTGATCGTGTCCTGGCCCACCCCCAGGACCAAAAGGCAGGTGAAGTCCTTCCTGGGCACTGCAGGGTACTATAGGCGTTTCGTACCGAACTATAGCGCCATTGCAAAACCCTTGACGGACCTCACCAAGGGCGGTCTACCCCAAACAGTCAGCTGGACAGATGGCTGTGAGGCGGCATTCCGAGCTTTGAAAACAGCCCTGTGCAGCTCTCCGGTGTTGAGAGCCGTCGACAGCAGTCGGCCCTTCCTGGTACAGACTGACTCCAGCGAATTTGGCCTCGGTGCTGTACTCAGCCAGGTTGATTCGGGGAACCAGGAGCACCCCATGTTGTACCTGAGCCGGAAACTTCTGCCAAGGGAAGTGGCATACTCCACCATCGAGAAGGAGTGCCTGGCCATGGTCTGGGCACTGCAACGTTTGCAGCCCTACCTGTACGGGCGCACCTTCAAGGTGGTCACCGACCACAACCCTCTGAGCTGGCTGCACACAGTGTCCGGAACCAATGGTAGGTTGCTACGCTGGAGCCTTGCCCTGCAGCAGTATGATTTTGCCGTACAACACAAGAAAGGCAGTGATCATGGGAATGCTGATGGGTTGTCCCGACGTGGCGAACCCGCTGAGGTGCGCATGGCGGATTACCGAGAGGTCATGCCTCCGTAGCGCCCTCTAAGGGGGGGAGGTGTGATGATACTGCAAGCTTCATTTCTTGTGCTGTTTCCAGAACTTTCCCCATAGTACTACAACCCCCACCGGTTGCAAGCACAGGGCAAAGTTACCCCTCCCTCCTTTTCTCTGCAGCTACTGCATTCATTAGGCTTTGCAGCCTGTGGGCTTCCCCCCCCTTCAGCTCACTACACACTCTGTGTAATCCAGTGATGGCGAACCTATGACACGCGTGTCAGCACTGACACGCGGAGCCATTTTCGGTGACACGCCGCCGCATACAGAGAAGTATGCGGCCACATGACAAGAAATACATCCTGCGCTGAAATACATTTGCTGTAGTGTAGTGGACGCTCTGTGCTGGAGGTCTGTATGCCAAAACAGCAGCACTCCGGCACAGCGCGTCTAGTACTGGGACTTCCGGGTTAGGTCTTCACTTCCGGCCGGCGGAACAGGGAGCAGTGAAATACCGCTGAGGACGCCATTACCACCAACTGTTACTGGGCTCTGGCCTGGGGTGTCACATATCATTGTCTTTGACAAGATAAGTGTGGGGGAGGCTGGGAGAGGCAAGGGTCTGTGGCTGTGCAGGAAGCAGTGGAATAGTGCGGAGGACGCCATTACCAGCAACTGTTACTGGGCTCTGGCCTGGGGTGTCACATATTATTTTCTTTGACAAGATAAGTGTGGGGGAGGCTGGGAGAGGCTAGGAGAGGCGAGGGTCTGTGGCTGTGCTATAGGTGCCGTTTCCTGCCATTAGAAATAGCGACAGCCATCTTGCAGCATAGTGCAGACTCCATTTCAACACTATTACTGTTGTGCATCTTTCCTAAACCATAGTTACATGTGCCATCTTGTGGTCAGTTAGGCTAGTGAACCCCTAATTGCCTGCAGGGCTAACAGGCTATCTATAAATATTCTGTCACTGCCCCCTGATGGAGAACCCAAAAAAACCAAGGTTAAGTAAAGGAAGTGGTGCTAGTAGCCGGCCCTTTCAAGAGACATGGACCGAGATGTATGGCATTATAGATAAAAATGGCAGATCATTTTGTGTGCTATGTACTGAAACGGTAGTAAGCAGAACGTGGAATATAAATAGACATTTTGAAACTAATCATTCCCAGCTCTTGAAGAAAAGTGAGGATGAAAGGAAGGAATACATTTCCAGGCAGCTACACCTTTATAAGAGCCAATCTAACTCCATACTTAAATTTGTAAAAGGCTCTACAAATTTAACATCTGCAAGTTTCAGCATTGCTCACTCCATAGCTCAGCATGGAAAAGCACTCAGTGAGGGAGAATTTATTAAAGAAACTCTCCTAGGATGTGCACCAGTTCTATTTCATGATATGCATAATAAAGATGCAATTATTAAGAGAATATCTGAGTTACCACTCAGTAGAAATATCATAAAAGACCGAATAATGAGACTGAACACAAACGTACAACATCAATTAAAGAGAGACATAAGTAATTGTAAATATTTTTCGATCTCTCTTGATGAAACTACCGATGTCACATCACATGCTCAGTTGGCCATTATTGGTCGATATTCTGATGGTCTCACAATGAGAGAAGAGTTGATAAAGTTAGTATCAGTGCCAACAAGTACATCAGGAAGTGAAATATGTAAGGTTGTTATACAAACATTCCGTGACCTAAGCATTGATATCTCTAAAGTTGTGTCAGTGACGACAGATGGGGCACCAAACATGGTGGGGAAAAAAGTTGGATTTGTCAAATTGTTTACGGAAGCTATTGGACATCCGATTGTGCCTTTTCATTGTATTATCCATCAGGAGGCTTTATGTGCCAAGGCAGGATTCACCAATTTAAATGACTTAATGTCAGTTGTTACAAAAATAGTTAATTTAATAGCTGCTCGCCCCCTTCACAAGCGAGAATTTTCTGCACTTTTACTGGAGGTTGATTCCACCTACAGTGGACTGCTGATGTACAATAATGTAAGATGGCTGAGCCGAGGCAAAGTTCTTGAGCGCTTTGTGGAGTGCTTTGAAGAAATTAAGGTATTTCTTGAGGCTAAGGATCTGGGAAACTTTCCTCAGCTCAATGATGATAAGTGGGTCAACACCCTGATATTTTTTACAGATCTCTCTGTTCATTTTAATGAACTGAACTTAAAGTTACAAGGTTTTGGCAAAAGCATTGACGTTATGTTTGGATACGTAAAAGCTTTTGAAAGTAAACTGAGAATTTTCAAGCGAGATGTAGAAACTAAAACTTATAAGTATTTTCCTCGAGTAACAAAGTATTTTGAGAAGGCCAGTACAGCTGTACAAAATGAAATGGAACTCTTGCATATAAAGTACCAGCATGTTTTAGACTCGTTACTTGACCAGTTCAGTGAAAGATTTAATCAATTTAGAAGCCTAGAACAGACCATGAAAATAATTAAGTATCCTGATGTAGTAGTCTGCAGTAGTTTGGAATTAAATTGCCTCCAATGGATGCAAATTGATGATTTGGAGATGCAACTTGCAGAATTTCAAGACAGCATCTGGTCTCAGGTGTTTGTCGACTTGAGGTCAAAGCTTGAAAATCTGGAAAGGTGCCGCTCGGAGAATCAAGAGGAGTGCCACTATGAACAGGAAATTTGGAGTACCTGGAACCGTATACCAGACACTTTTAGCACGCTGAAAAATATAGCAATGGCTTTACTCACCATTTTTCCCTCTACGTACTTTTGTGAAACCTTATTCTCAGCATTAAATAATATCAAAACCAACAAAAGAAACAGATTGACAGATGAAGTTAGTAGTGCTTGTTTGGGCTTGAAGTGTACAAAATACCAACCTTCAATTGAAGATTTAGCTAATGAAATTCAGCAACAAAAAAGTCACTAATAGGCAGGTTAGTTAAAGAGGACCTGTCATCCGGATGACCCCCCTTCCCCATTAACTGTGTACATAGCAGCTATGTACACAGTTAATGGCGGAGAGGGGGTCCTCCGGATGACAGGTCCTCTTTAAAGAATTCCCCCTCCCCCTCACTTATCTTAGTTCACGGCACCCCACACAAGTTAAATAATATCAAGAGCAACAAAAGAAAACGACTGACAGATGAACAAAGAAGTCACTACTAAGCAGGTAAGTTAAATAATTAGTTTTTATACATTTTTGTTATTTAAACTATAAATATCGCAAAATTGTTTTTTTTTTCTCGAAGTGACACACCGCACGAGTTATGCTTGTTTTTTTGGCAAATTTTGACACACCGAGCTAAAAAGGTTGCCCATCACTGATCTAAGAACTGTAAGTTGATCTTCCTTATGTTAACCCCTTTTATTTTCTAATTGTCTTGTACATAACGATATTGTCTCAGTTTGTTCCATCTTTTTATATTGTATAAGCACTGCCTGTTTTTTTTAAGGAATAAACCTATAAAATTATTAGTTTGATTCTCCTGCTCTATAAACATATTTGCACGTGCCTGAAGTACTACGCTACTGTTTTGGGGTTGCTGCGGACCCTCTTGATAAATTGTTCCAAGTAAATCGTAGCTGGTGGCAGCTTAAAAGAAGGGGTGTAAAGTGTTGACCTATGGGGTGGCGTTGGCAGTGACGGAGCGGGTGTTATAAGTGTATTGCCCGGCCGCGGCCCGGAGTAATTATAATTCCCTCACTGCAGCGTACCCAATAGCCAGCACACATCCAAGTGACCCGTCTGGCGACTGATTATCCTAGGTGCAGTTCCCTGACTGACCTGAGGGTAAGGGGGGCGCCAGAGAGCTGCAAGTTCCTAAGTGGAAGTGGGATAATTATAAATCCCTGCAGTTTACTGGGTCGGACGGCAGCAGCCGTCGTGTGTGTGCCGCGTTTTCATCACATTTGCGGCACGGAGGGATCACAAGCCGTGATACCCCGGGCTACCGTGTGGCAGACCGTGTGCACGTTTCGTCACAATCAGCGATACCCGGCAGGGGGGCTGATCGTCGCTGAATGTCTCACATAGCGATATCGCTGGTGAGCTCGCTGCTGCGTCACAAAACTAGTGACTCAGCACCGATCTCGGTAGCGATATCGCTATGTGAGACGGGCCCTTAAAAGAAATGAAAATACTGCAGGCTGAAAGGGAGCCTATTGCTAACCACCAGTAAAGATGCATCAGATGTGAAACTGCGCTACTGTGTGCACAAATAGCAATGGTGATAGAAGGCACCTGGATCTTATGGATGCTTGCTGAAGTCTTTGGAAAAGAATAGAGCCAGGATAGGAGAAGAAAGGCAGCAAAGTCGTCTGCAGCAGTACAAACACAGCCTGGAGGCCTGGAAAGAAAACCCAAGAAAACAAGCCTCCTCACACGTAAAAAATGTGAGAACGACCCATCCTATAGGTGAAACAAAATTTGTGACCTATCTGCAAGAAAAGCCTCAATTAATGAGACTACCCGGCATCTCAGTACCTTAGAGCAGTGGTCCCTGTGATGAAACGGTGCACACACACGACGGCTGCTGCCGTCCGACCCAGTAAACTGCAGGGATTTATAATCCCACTTCCACTTAGGAACTTGCAGCTCTCTGGCACCCCCCTTACCCTCAGGTCAGTCAGGGAACTGCACCTAGGATAATTAGTCGCCAGACGGGTCACTTGGATGTGTGCTGGCTATTGGGCACGCTGCAGTGAGGGAATTATAATTACTCCAAGCCGCAGCTGGGTAATACACTTATAAAACCCGCTCCGTCACCGCCAACGCCACCCCATAGGTCAACACTTTACACCCCTTCTTTATAGCTGCCACCAGCCACGGTTTACTTGGAACAATTTATCAAGAGGGTCCGTAGCAACCCCAAAACAGTAGCGCAGTACTTCAGGCGCATGCAAATTCGTTTATAGAGCAGGAGAAACAAACTAATAAATTTATAGGTTTATTCCTTAAAAAGACAGGCAGTGCTTATACAATATAAAAAGATGGAACAAACTGAGACAATATCGTTATGTACAAAACAATTAGAAAATAAAAGGGGTTAACATAAGGAAGATCAACTTACAGTTCTTAGATCATAGTAGGCAAGCCATGCGGTCGGGGGAGGGGAGACATCACAATGCATCCCAGAGCTGCTATAAGTCTGGTGTCCAGGGCAGATCTGAGCCAGAATACCTGGCCCCTACCTTATAGACCTGTGGCCGTGACATCATAAACGGGGTGGAGTTACCAGGGTCCTCCTCTTGCTCTAAGGGTTACTCTTAGTTCAGAAAACTCAAAACTTTCATAAATAAGAGATGGAGTCTCATACAGCGATGCAGAGCATACCATTGTACTCCGCAAGATGTTGGCGTGCATTTAAGTCTAAACGCAGAGTGCCTGGGTGGATCGGCTAAGCAGAAATCTGTTTCTTAGGTTCTGCTGGTGCCAGCGCTTAGAAAATTCACTGATCCCTGGATTCACCGATGAATTGGCAGATATGAAAATTTCATACTTATAACATACACAGGAGCCAAGATTTTTGATCTTGAATAACTACCATGCAACAAAGGAACAGACCATGTGGCTTGTTAGCCGCTTTCAGCCGGCCTCCCTGTGGGAGCTAGCCACCTGGAATCAGATTACACCAGTGATGGGCAACCTTTTTAGCTCGGTGTGTCAAAATTTGCCAAAAAAACAAGCATAACTCGTGCGGTGTGTCACTTCGAGAAAAAAAAACAATTTCGCGATATTTATAGTTTAAATAACAAAAATGTATAAAAACTAATTATTTAACTTACCTGCTTAGTAGTGACTTCTTTGTTCATCTGTCAGTCGTTTTCTTTTGTTGCTCTTGATATTATTTAACTTGTGTGGGGTGCCGTGAACTAAGATAAGTGAGGGGGAGGGGGAATTCTTTAAAGAGGACCTGTCATCCGGAGGACCCCCTCTCCGCCATTAACTGTGTACATAGCTGCTATGTACACAGTTAATGGGGAAGGGGGGTCATCCGGATGACAGGTCCTCTTTAACTAACCTGCCTATTAGTGACTTTTTTGTTGCTGAATTTCATTAGCTAAATCTTCAATTGAAGGTTGGTATTTTGTACACTTCAAGCCCAAACAAGCACTACTAACTTCATCTGTCAATCTGTTTCTTTTGTTGGTTTTGATATTATTTAATGCTGAGAATAAGGTTTCACAAAAGTACGTAGAGGGAAAAATGGTGAGTAAAGCCATTGCTATATTTTTCAGCGTGCTAAAAGTGTCTGGTATACGGTTCCAGGTACTCCAAATTTCCTGTTCATAGTGGCACTCCTCTTGATTCTCCGAGCGGCACCTTTCCAGATTTTCAAGCTTTGACCTCAAGTCGACAAACACCTGAGACCAGATGCTGTCTTGAAATTCTGCAAGTTGCATCTCCAAATCATCAATTTGCATCCATTGGAGGCAATTTAATTCCAAACTACTGCAGACTACTACATCAGGATACTTAATTATTTTCATGGTCTGTTCTAGGCTTCTAAATTGATTAAATCTTTCACTGAACTGGTCAAGTAACGAGTCTAAAACATGCTGGTACTTTATATGCAAGAGTTCCATTTCATTTTGTACAGCTGTACTGGCCTTCTCAAAATACTTTGTTACTCGAGGAAAATACTTATAAGTTTTAGTTTCTACATCTCGCTTGAAAATTCTCAGTTTACTTTCAAAAGCTTTTACGTATCCAAACATAACGTCAATGCTTTTGCCAAAACCTTGTAACTTTAAGTTCAGTTCATTAAAATGAACAGAGAGATCTGTAAAAAATATCAGGGTGTTGACCCACTTATCATCATTGAGCTGAGGAAAGTTTCCCAGATCCTTAGCCTCAAGAAATACCTTAATTTCTTCAAAGCACTCCACAAAGCGCTCAAGAACTTTGCCTCGGCTCAGCCATCTTACATTATTGTACATCAGCAGTCCACTGTAGGTGGAATCAACCTCCAGTAAAAGTGCAGAAAATTCTCGCTTGTGAAGGGGGCGAGCAGCTATTAAATTAACTATTTTTGTAACAACTGACATTAAGTCATTTAAATTGGTGAATCCTGCCTTGGCACATAAAGCCTCCTGATGGATAATACAATGAAAAGGCACAATCGGATGTCCAATAGCTTCCGTAAACAATTTGACAAATCCAACTTTTTTCCCCACCATGTTTGGTGCCCCATCTGTCGTCACTGACACAACTTTAGAGATATCAATGCTTAGGTCACGGAATGTTTGTATAACAACCTTACATATTTCACTTCCTGATGTACTTGTTGGCACTGATACTAACTTTATCAACTCTTCTCTCATTGTGAGACCATCAGAATATCGACAATAATGGCCAACTGAGCATGTGATGTGACATCGGTAGTTTCATCAAGAGAGATCGAAAAATATTTACAATTACTTATGTCTCTCTTTAATTGATGTTGTACGTTTGTGTTCAGTCTCATTATTCGGTCTTTTATGATATTTCTACTGAGTGGTAACTCAGATATTCTCTTAATAATTGCATCTTTATTATGCATATCATGAAATAGAACTGGTGCACATCCTAGGAGAGTTTCTTTAATAAATTCTCCCTCACTGAGTGCTTTTCCATGCTGAGCTATGGAGTGAGCAATGCTGAAACTTGCAGATGTTAAATTTGTAGAGCCTTTTACAAATTTAAGTATGGAGTTAGATTGGCTCTTATAAAGGTGTAGCTGCCTGGAAATGTATTCCTTCCTTTCATCCTCACTTTTCTTCAAGAGCTGGGAATGATTAGTTTCAAAATGTCTATTTATATTCCACGTTCTGCTTACTACCGTTTCAGTACATAGAACACAAAATGATCTGCCATTTTTATCTATAATGCCATACATCTCGGTCCATGTCTCTTGAAAGGGCCGGCTACTAGCACCACTTCCTTTACTTAACCTTGGTTTTTTTGGGTTCTCCATCAGGGGGGCAGTGACAGAATATTTATAGATAGCCTGTTAGCCCTGCAGGCAATTAGGGGTTCACTAGCCTAACTGACCACAAGATGGCACATGTAACTATGGTTTAGGAAAGATGCACAACAGTAATAGTGTTGAAATGGAGTCTGCACTATGCTGCAAGATGGCTGTCGCTATTTCTAATGGCAGGAAACGGCACCTATAGCACAGCCACAGACCCTCGCCTCTCCTAGCCTCTCCCAGCCTCCCCCACACTTATCTTGTCAAAGAAAATAATATGTGACACCCCAGGCCAGAGCCCAGTAACAGTTGCTGGTAATGGCGTCCTCCGCACTATTCCACTGCTTCCTGCACAGCCACAGACCCTTGCCTCTCTCAGCCTCCCCCACACTTATCTTGTCAAAGACAATGATATGTGACACCCCAGGCCAGAGCCCAGTAACAGTTGGTGGTAATGGCGTCCTCAGCGGTATTTCACTGCTCCCTGTTCCGCCGGCCGGAAGTGAAGACCTAACCCGGAAGTCCCAGTACTAGACGCGCTGTGCCGGAGTGCTGCTGTTTTGGCATACAGACCTCCAGCACAGAGCGTCCACTACACTACAGCAAATGTATTTCAGCGCAGGATGTATTTCTTGTCATGTGGCCGCATACAGAGAAGTATCACCGAAAATGGCTCCGCGTGTCAGTGCTGACACGCGTGTCATAGGTTCGCCATCACTGTCTTAGATCATAGTAGGCAAGCCATGCGGTCGGGGGAGGGGAGACATCACAATGCATCACAGAGCTGCTATAAGTCTGGTGTCCAGGGCAGATCTGAGCCACAATACCTGGCCCCTACCTTATAGACCTGTGGCCGTGACATCATAAACGGGGTGGAGTTACCAGGGTCCTCCTCTTGCTCTAAGGGTTACTCTTAGTTCAGAAAACTCAAAACTTTCATAAATAAGAGATGGAGTCTCATACAGCGATGCAGAGCATACCATTGTACTCCGCAAGATGTTGGCGTGCATTTAAGTCTAAACGCAGAGTGCCTGGGTGGATCGGCTAAGCAGAAATCTGTCTCTTAGGTTCTGCTGGTGCCAGCGCTTAGAAACTTCACTGATCCCTGGATTCACCGATGAATTGGCAGATATGAAAATTTCATACTTATAACATACACAGGAGCCAAGATTTTTGATCTTGAATAACTACCATGCAACAAAGGAACAGACCATGTGGCTTGTTAGCCGCTTTCAGCTGGCCTCCCTGTGGGGGCTAGCCACCTGGAATTAGATTACACAGAGTGTGTAGTGAGCTGAAGGGGGGGGGAAGCCCACAGGCTGCAAAGCCTAATGAATGCAGTAGCTATGGAGACTTCTAGAGAAGTACAGGATATGGAGCTTGCAGGATCATCACACCTCCCCCCCTTAGAGGGCGCTAAGGAGGCATGACCTGCCGGTAATCCGACATGCGCACCTCAGCGGGTTCGCCACGTCGTGACAACCCATCAGCATTCCCATGATCGCTGCCTTTCTTGTGTTGTACGGCAAAATCATACTGCTGTAGGGCAAGGCTCCAGCGTAGCAACCTACCATTGGTTCCGGACACTGTGTGCAGCCAGCTCAGAGGGTTGTGGTCGGTGACCACCTTGAAGGTGCGCCCGTACAGGTAGGGCTGCAAACGTTGCAGTGCCCAGACCATGGCCAGACACTCCTTCTCGATGGTGGAGTATGCCACTTCCCTCGGCAGAAGTTTCCGGCTCAGGTACAACACGGGGTGCTCCTGGTTCCCCGAGTCAACCTGGCTGAGTACAGCACCGAGGCCAAATTCGCTGGCATCAGTCTGTACCAGGAATGGCCGACTGCTGTCGACGGCTCTCAACACTGGAGAGCTGCACAGGGCTGTTTTCAAAGCTCGGAATGCCGCCTCACAGCCATCTGTCCAGCTGACTGTTTGGGGTAGACCGCCCTTGGTGAGGTCCGTCAAGGGTTTTGCAATGGCGCTATAGTTCGGTACGAAACGCCTATAGTACCCTGCAGTGCCCAGGAAGGACTTCACCTGCCTTTTGGTCCTGGGGGTGGGCCAGGACACGATCGCGTCCACTTTCTCGGGTTCTGGACTCATGGAACCCCCACCTACCCGGTGCCCCAGGTAGTGGACCTCCCTCATGCCCATCTGGCATTAATTCCCGGCTTGATGGTCAGACCTGCCTGGTGAATACGCTTGAGCACCTCCTGGAGATGCTGAAGGTGTTCCTCCCAGGTGGAACTGAAGACGGCAATGTCGTCCAGGTACGCCACAGCGTACTCCTCCAGTCCCTGAAGCAGGTGGTTGACCATCCGCTGAAAAGTGGCAGGGGCATTCTTCATGCCGAAAGGCATGACCGTGGACTCGTACAGTCCAAAAGGGGTGATAAAGGCGGATTTCTCCTGCGCCGCAGGGCTCAGGGGAATCTGCCAGTATCCCCGGCTCAAATCCATGATGGATATGTACTTGGCATTCGCCAACCGCTCCAGCAGATCCTCGATGCGTGGCATTGGGTGCGCATCAGAGGTAGTGATGGCGTTGAGCCCCCTGTAGTCCACGCAGAACCGGGTGGTCCGATCCTTTTTTGGCACGAGAACTACAGGTGAGGCCCACGCGCTTTTGGACGGCCGGATCACCCCCAGCTGCAACATCTCCTGGATCTCCTGGCGCATAATCTGCTGCACTTCCTCAGAGGTCCGATAAGGTGTCCGCCGTAACGGGGCGCGATTCCCGGTGTCCACCTCGTGGACTGCCAACTTGGTCCTTCCGGGTCGGTTTGTGAACTCGGCCCGGAAGGGTTCCAGAGTGGTCAGCAACTGCAACCGCTGGGAGACGGTTAGCGAGGCATTTACCTCCATGTCCTCAATGGACCCATTGGCCTGGGCTTGGGCCAGCATGTCCAGGAGGGGATCCTCTTCCCCGTCCTCGGGCAGATTGCAGACCGGTAGGACGCAGGCTTCACGTTCGTGATGGGCCTTCATCATGTTGACGTGAAAGGCCTTGCGCCTACCCCGAGTGTGGTCAAGCATGACCACGTAGGTGGCTGGGTTGAGCTGTTGGTGCACGACGTACGGGCCTTCCCAGGCTGCCTGAAGCTTATCCTTTGGTACGGGGACCAGCACCCACACCTTTTGACCCACCTGGTAGGTCCGCTCCCGGTGTTCTGGTCGTACCAGTGCTTCTGGTCAGCCTGAGTCTGCGTCATGTTGTCATGCACCAACTGCGTCAAGGTCTGCATCTTGTCGCGGAAGCGCATGACATAATCCACGATGGACACTTCCGTGGGGTTTGGCTCATCTTCCCAGGATTCTCTTATCAACCCAAGGGGTCCCCGGACTCGCCTACCATACAGGAGCTCGAAGGGGGAGAACCCCGTCGAGGCCTGCGGGACTTCTCTGTAGGCAAATAGCAGGCGTGGGAGGTACCGCTCCCAATCGCGTCCCTGGGTCTCAACCAGCATGCGGAGCATCTGTTTGAGGGTACCGTTAAAGCGCTCACACAAACCATTGGTCTGTGGGTGATACGCACTCGATACCATACGCGTCACCTGCATTTTGCTGCAGAGAGCCTTCATTAGGCGAGACATAAATTGGGTCCCTTGATCGGTAAGCATCTCCCTGGGAAATCCTACCCGTGAAAAGATGGTCACCAGTGCATCCACCACCTTATCTGCCCTAGTTGAGGACAGAGCTACTGCCTCCGGGTACCGGGTAGCGTAGTCTACCACAGTAAGGATGTATTGCTTTCCAGAGCTGCTGGGGACGGCCAGTGGGCCCACAATGTCCACCGCGATCCTCTGGAAAGGCTCCTCTATCACTGGCAACGGGATCAGGGGAGCCTTAAGAGCAGGCCCCCGCCTTCCCCACTCTTTGACAGGTGATACAGGAGCGGCAGTAGTTAGTCACATCTGTCCCCATCTTGGGCCAATAGAAGTGTTGAGACAGCCGTGCCTTAGTTTTGCTGATCCCCAAGTGTCCAGCGAGTGGAATCTCATGGGCAATCCTCAACAACTCACCTCGGAACTGGTGCGGGACGACCAGCTGTTTTTCCCTCAACCACTCCTTTTGGGAATCTCCGGGTACTGTCTCCCGGTACAACCTTCCTCGTTCCCAGAACACCCTCTCCTTATCAGTCACGGAGGTGGGCATCTCGGCGAGGTGCCTCAAGTTCTCCAGGCTCGCATCTGAGTGCAGAGCGGCCTGGAACTTCTGGCTGGAGGCAGCCAGAAGTGACGTCAGGGTTCCTTCCTCACTGGGACCCTCTGGGACCGGCTCTGGGTCCAACTCTGGTTCAGTCTCTCCTGTAGCGGAGGAGGGTCCAGATGGTAGGGCGCTACCTGCGATCCGGGCACTCTGACTGCGGGTGACAGCAGCTACATATGCCGTCTCCCCGGGGGTTTCTATAGACCCATCAGCCTGCGCTGCTATGGGCTCTACCTCCCCATCCACCCCCAACACTTCAGGAGCAGGGCTACTTATGGGCCAGTTACCTTCCTCGGTGGCACTGGTCAGTGTCATGGCGTCACCTTCCTCCCGGTTCCCATGCACCTCCCCATTTCATTGAGCACTGTCGCTGGCTCCTGCTAGGGGTTCCTCAGCCGTCTCACTCCGCAGAGCGACATGGCTGAACGCTCCTGTACCTGTGGACACATCTACCACTTCAGAGAAAGGGTTAACAGATTCAGATGGCACAGATACATCACTATCAACATCATTCCTAGGAAAGAAAGGTTATCGGTTGCATAATCACTTCGCAAAGCATTGGCAGGTAACACATTCAGTTTCCCATCATCATCAACATCATCATCATGGATAACATTAACCTTATTATCAGATTGGGGAGGGGTGTCAGGGACATAGTACGCCACCATCCTCCCCAGATCAGTCCCCAATAAAACATCAGTGGGCAGGTTTTCGGACACCCCCACTTCCTTCACCCCGCTCCCGGCACCCAGGTCAATGAAAACTCGGGCTATCGGCAAGGGGTAGTGGACGCCCCCAATCCCTGTGACAGTTAGGGTTTTCCCCAGAATCAGCTCTTCAGGGGCCGCCAGTTCGGGTCGGATGAGGGTTCGTTCAGCCCCGGTGTCCTTGAGGCCTGTAGCAAGACGGGCTCCCACGCGGACGGGCTGCACGTTGTCATCAACCCTCCCCACCACACCACCCACCCAAAGAACAGAGGCGTTGGGCCCGGAGGCCTTGGCTGGGGGGTTCTTCTGCCTCTCCGGACAGGTGGCGCTGATGTGGCCTGTCCGTTTACAGGAGAAACAGTGGCGGGGGTCTGATGTAGGCCTGGCGTTGGCAAAGGGGATAGTGCCTCCAGAGGGTCGGCTGGCAGGGGCACTGGGGTTGGTTGCAGGCTTACCCCCTCCCCAGCGGATGGTGACGGGCTTCCGCACCTTGGTTTTCCGGTTGGCCTCATAGCTGTCGGCGATCCGTGCTGTTCTGACCGCGTCCTCCGGTTCTCGGTCCAGGATGAACTGTCGGACCTCAGCTGGGCACAGATGCAGGAACTGGTCTTTGATCATCAGGTCCCTCAGGTTCTCAAAGGTGTCAACTGACAGTCCATGGATCCACTGGTCAAAGTGGTTCCTGAGTCCTTGCACCACATCGCTATAACTGTCGTGTGGGCCACGTTGGAGGTTCCGGAACTTCTTTCGGTATACCTCAGGGGTTAGCTGGTACTTGGCGATCAGGGCCTGCTTGATGGCCTGATAGTTGTCATCTTGATCCGGCGTGAGTGAAGCAAACGCCTCCAGAGCTTTGCCCTTTAGCCCGGGAGTCAAGTACCTGGCCCATTGGTTGTCAGGCAGCCGGTACTGTCTGCAGACTTTCTCAAAGGCCCGCAGAAAAGTGTCCAAGTCTCCGTCCTTTTCCATCACGGGAAAGTGCTCCGGCCGGGGCTTGGGACTCTGAGCGCTGCTGGGCACACTGCTCTGGGCTGTGGAGGGCATTGCCCCTTGTCTGAGCAGCTCCAGTTCATGGGCTCTCTGAGCTTCCCGCTCGGCTCTCTCAGCCTCCCGCTCGGCTCTCTCAGCCTCCCGCTGGGCTCTCTCAGCCTCCCGCTGGGCTTGGCGCTCGGCTCGGGCCTCCTGCTGGTATTGCTGGATCAGCTTCAGGCGCTCCTCCCGGTCGTCGGTGGGGAGTCCCTCCAGGGCCGCCTGCAGGTAAGGGTACATCCCGCCCTGGGTGTAAACAGTCAGGGGTTGGGCTTCGGCTCCTGCGGCACCAACTTGGCTTGGGCCGGTTCCTGCGCCCTCCTCGCTCCGAGCGTGGTCCCGTGCCATCAGGGCCTGGATCACCTCGGCCTTGGTTTGGGCCATGGGGACAATCTCCCTCCACTCGCACATGGCAAGAAGAGCTTCCTTGCTATTCCGATTATACCAGTCGTATCCCCTCGTAGCCATGGTTGCCAAATAAAAGATAGGATAGAAAAACAAAGAGAAGGGAGGGGTAACCGCAAGTACAGTCATGGCCAAAAGTTTTGAGAATGACACAAATATTATATTTTCGCATGATCTGCTGCCCTCTGGTTTTTATGTGTGTTTGACAGATGTCTTTATCACAGACAGAAATATAATAATTGCAAACATATGAGTAACAAAAGCTTATATTGACAGTTAGAATGAGTTAATGCAGCAAGTCAATATTTGCAGTGTTGACCCTTCTTCTTCAGGACCTCTGCAATTCTCCCTGGCATGCTCTCAGTCAACTTCTGGACCAAATCCTGAATGATAGCAGTCCATTCTTGCACAATCAATGCTTTCATTTTGTCAGAATTTTTAGGTTTTTGTTTGTCCACCCGTCTCTTGATGATTGACCACAAGTTCTCAATGGGATTAAGATCTGGGGAGATTCCAGGCCATGGACCCAAAATCTCTATGTTTTGTTCCCTGAGCCATTTAGTTATCACCTTTGCTTTATGGCAAGGTGCTCCATCATGCTGGAAAAGGCATTGTTGATCGCCAAACTGCTCTTGGAGGGTTGGGAGAAGTTGCTCTTGGAGGACATTCTGGTACCATTCTTTATTCATGGCTGTGTTTTTAGGCAAGACTGTGAGAGAGCCGATTCCCTTGGCTGAGAAGCAGCCCCACACATGAATGGTTTCAGGATGCTTAACAGTTGGCATGAGACAAGACTGGTGGTAGCGCTCACTTTGTCTTCTCCAAATGAGGCGTTTTCCTGATGTCCCAAACAATCGAAAAGGGGATTCATCAGAGAAAATAACTTTACCCCAGTCCTCAGCAGTCCACTGCCTGTACCTTTTGCAGAATATCAGTCTGTCCATGATGTTTTTTCTGGAGAGAAGTGGCTTCTTTGCTGCCCTCCTTGAGACCAGGCCTTGCTCCAAGAGTCTCCGCCTCACAGTGCGTGCAGATGCACTCACACCTGCCTGCTGCCATTCCTGAGCAAGCTCTGCACTGCTGGTAGCCTGATCCCGCAGCTGAAACACTTTTAAGAGACGGTCCTGGCGCTTGCTGGTCTTTCTTGGGCGCCCTGAAGCCTTTTTGGCAACAATGGAACCTCTCTCCTTGAAGTTCTTGAAGATGCGATAGATTGTTGACTGAGGTGCAATCTTTCTAGCTGCGATACTCTTCCCTGTTAGGCCATTTTTGTGCATTGCAATGATGACTGCACGTGTTTCTTTAGAGATAACCATGGTTAACAGAAGAGAAACAATGATGCCAAGCACCAGCCTCCTTTTAAAGTGTCCAGTGGTGTCATTCTTACTTAATCATGACAGACTGATCTCCAGCCATGTCCTCATCAACACCCACACCTGTGTTAATGGAGCAATTACTGAAAAGAGGTTAGCTGGTCCTTTTAAGGCAGGGCTGCAATGATGTTGAAATGTGTTTTGGGGGATAAAGTTCATTTTCTAGCCAAATATTGACTTTGCAAGTAATTGCTGTTAAGCTGATCACTCTTATAACATTCTGGAGTATATGCAAATTGCCATTAGAAAAAGTGAAGCAGTAGACTTTGTAAAAATTAATATTTGTGTCATTCTCAAAACTTTTGGCCATGACTGTACACACAATTGTCTCAGGACTAATAAACACTGAGTCTGTTCTCCAAAACTTTAGCTGCAGGGTCGCTGAAGAACCGTGCAAGTTTTTTAGTGAATGGAATGATTGCTCAAACCAGATCACTAATGCTCTATAATTCCACCGCTGCCACCAATATGTGACGAAACGTGCACACGGTCTGCCACACGTAGCCCGGGGTATCACGGCTTGTGATCCCTCCGTGCCGCAAATGTGACGAAAACGCGCACACACACGACGGCTGCTGCCGTCCGACCCAGTAAACTGCAGGGATTTATAATTATCCCACTTCCACTTAGGAACTTGCAGCTCTCTGGCGCCCCCCTTACCCTCAGGTCAGTCAGGGAACTGCACCTAGGATAATCAGTCGCCAGACGGGTCACTTGGATGTGTGCTGGCTATTGGGTACGCTGCAGTGAGGGAATTATAATTACTCCGGGCCGCGGCCGGGCAATACACTTATAACACCCGCTCCGTCACTGCCAACGCCACCCCATAGGTCAACACTTTACACCCCTTCTTTTAAGCTGCCACCAGCTGCGATTTACTTGGAACAATTTATCAAGAGGGTCCGCAGCAACCCCAAAACAGTAGTGTAGTACTTCAGGCACGTGAAAATTCGTTTATAGAGCAGGAGAATCAAACTAATAATTTTATAGGTTTATTCCTTAAAAAAACAGGCAGTGCTTATACAATATAAAAAGATGGAACAAACTGAGACAATATCGTTATGTACAAGACAATTAGAAAATAAAAGGGGTTAACATAAGGAAGATCAACTTACAGTTCTTAGATCATAGTAGGCAAGCCATGCGGTCGGGGGAGGGGAGACATCACAATGCATCACAGAGCTGCTATAAGTCTGGTGTCCAGGGCAGATCTGAGCCAGAATACCTGGCCCCTACCTTATAGACCTGTGGCCGTGACATCATAAACGGGGTGGAGTTACCAGGGTCCTCCTCTTGCTCTAAGGGTTACTCTTAGTTCAGAAAACTCAAAACTTTCATAAATAAGAGATGGAGTCTCATACAGCGATGCAGAGCATACCATTGTACTCCGCAAGATGTTGGTGTGCATTTAAGTCTAAACGCAGAGTGCCTGGGTGGATCGGCTAAGCAGAAATCTGTTTCTTAGGTTCTGCTGGTGCCAGCGCTTAGAAACTTCACTGATCCCTGGATTCACCGATGAATTGGCAGATATGAAAATTTCATACTTATAACATACACAGGAGCCAAGATTTTTGATCTTGAATAACTACCATGCAACAAAGGAACAGACCATGTGGCTTGTTAGCCGCTTTCAGCCGGCCTCCCTGTGGGGGCTAGCCACCTGGAATCAGATTACACAGAGTGTGTAGTGAGCTGAAGGGGGGGGAAGCCCACAGGCTGCAAAGCCTAATGAATGCAGTAGCTATGGAGACTTCTAGAGAAGTACAGGATATGGAGCTTGCAGGATCATCACACTGATCGTCGCTGAAATGTCAGGACATTTTTTTGATCGCTGGTCTCCCGCTGACAGGCACACATCGCTGCTTGTGACAGGCGGGAGACCAGCGATCCGCTGGTAACCAAGGTACACAGCGGGTTTCCAGGCACCGCGCAGCGCTTGGAAACCCGCTGTGTACCTTGGATACCAGCTCCCTGCATCAGGGCGCTGGTATCCAAGGTACACTGCGGGTAACTAAGCGATGTTACCCGCAGTGTCGCTGTCCCAGATCGCTGCCTGAGCTGCCTGTTTGGCAGCTCAGCAGCGATCATGTAGCGATACACCAGCGATCCTGACAAGTGCATATCGTTGTCGGGATCGCTGGTGTATCGTTATGTGAGACCCAGCCTTTAGGCATCATGTACTCTTCCTGGGAGCCCCACAGTTAGCCTCCTGTGGCATTGGTTACTTCTTTTGTTTGCGCTGTGACCAATGTCTGCAATGCGCTCAGCTGGACTCCTTCTATGCTCAATGTCATATAGGCGCTTTCAGAGGTCTTCTTCCTTTTAAGGCTCCCATTTCTAGAGACAACAACGTTTTCTCGACCCTCCAACTGCAGGCAGCCCTCATTCAAGCCTAGAACTTCCTGGCAAGCCCGATTTAAGCCACAAAGCCCTCTACTTCAAGATCCTCCACCATAAGAAGGTCTCTTCTACCCTCTCCTTTATTTCACCTTTTCAGATGAGGGGACATCTCTCCTTTAGAGAGATCTGGATGGCTCAAGTGGACACCAGGAATTCAAGATTGAATTTCCCCTCTGCCTATAACCAGATGCTTTCCTTTGTTCCATCCAATGGTTCAACCTCCTTCTCTCACATTCCTCCGATGGATCCACGACCTAAAAGGAGTCGCTGTTCCCATTCGAAACGTGGAATGTTTCTATACTTTACATTTTGTCAGGTTCTGTAGGCTACGGAGTGGCAGAAACAGTTTTTCTGATGACCCTAGAAATTGCAAAATGTTGCGGTGTGTAGCCTAAATTCTACCGCATCTGAAAATATGTGTTTGCTGTCTCTACTATAAATGTGCGTTATACAATTTGAGTTTGAACAGAAAAAGGACCATGTGGCTGGAGCAAAACCGCATTTAACTGGCAGCAATAAACGGAGACCAACAGCTGAAAAGGAGGGGAGAGAGGGGGAAGGTGGATAGTAATTCACACCGGCAGAGAAAGGGGGGGAAGCTGCGAAGGGGGTTGGTTGTGCAGCTTGTCATTCACAAACCAAGGAAAGGCAACAGCAGCTCTGGATGGTTACTTCACTTATTTAGGAATTACTCATATTTTCCTGACAATGAACTATAACCGTCAAGGAATGAAGCTAGCAGTGAGTTTATATAGTGGAAGGGAGTGGTCACAAGATGCTGCAGCTGAGAACTCAAGCTCCAAGTTCACTGCCAGAAGAAAAAAGGAACTTAACCTTGGAGTAAATCCACTCCAATTCAAAGCAAATGACAAATGGATCCTAAAGAGGACCTTCTGATCCCAGATCCTCCAGGAGTCACATGAGGACGTGACACACCTGTGACACCTAGAGGTCCTTGAACCCATCTCTCTGTGTATTTCATTACTGACTTGCCATCCTCCTAGGGAAAGACCTATTTGGGTGGTGGGCAACGGGTTCAGTAAACACTGTAATTTTTTCCCTCTGAGTTACCCAACTCTCAAACCTTAAGTTATTTATTTATTGAACGCATTGTGGTCTACATGGCATTCCACAAAATATTTATTTTCCGACCGCTGAATTCATTTCCATATTTTGAAGGGCATTTTGCAACAAGATCCATGTAGAATTATTCTTTTCATAAACTTACCACCAATATGTTGCCATTGTGCCATCCTGATGTCACTGGTAAGGCTGGGTATGGCCAGTCTGTGTAGGGTCAATTATCTGCTTGTTAGCGCCTCTGTGTTAATGAAGACACAGCCAAAGAGAACATTTGGTTTTCCTGTAGACCATTGGCTCCTGGCTAATATGATTATCTCCATATTGATGCTGATGCTTGAGCTGCACAGTGATATTGTATTTGTATTCGCGTAATCCACAACAATTAGCATTCTCCACCGTTGCCTTGATTTTTCTCAGAGGTTCTCTGCTCCTCCTGCTTGCACAGATCCAGCAAGGTGCCTTTCATCTCCTCGGCTTCTCCTGTCTTACGTGCTGCATCACTGTCCACAGTTTAGACACAGAAAAGTGCCAAGTTGTGATAGTGAAATTGTCTGCTTGTATAAACAAACAACAAATATTGCGGACCTATATCTGTCCTGATCAGCCGATCACGGACATATTTAGACAATTTTTAACAAGTTACAAGGGGAGTTTGGAATTTGGATATTTTAGGATAAGGATACAGGCAGCCTCAGGTCAAAAACTAGATAAGTTTGTTCATAACACCAATTTGTATTTAAGTTATGCCAACAGGGCTTGCAACCCCCCAAAAAATAATACCTTATTGCGGACCTCTCCGGCTGCCCTGCTGCCTGGTCCTATTCTACCCCCATTGCACGCCATAACTCTGGCCTTTCTTCCTTCTAATTCCCCCTGCTCACACTACAGATCCTTGTAATCCAGAACAGTTCTTTGTGGTCCCCACTTCTTCCAGGACTGATCCTTGTGATCCCCACTGCTGGCTTTATCCCATTTAGGTAATGTACCTTTTAGAATGACAGGCAAAGAAAGGAAAAACAGTCTCCAGCGGTGAAATGATCGACTTGCGAATTAGAATAAAAAACTAAATTTTTATTAGAACCACTTAAAAGCAAGCAATCAGTGTAACAGAAAAACAGAATGGTCCAAGTGTGTGAAACTGACGTGTTTCTGCAACAAGCCTTAATCATGGTGTACATAAAACTGAAAAAAAGGGTTTTTTATATATATCCTGTTCATGGATACAGCAGGTGGGAAAAATCAATTAACCCTACAGTAGCCCAACCTGCAGGATATATAAAGGCTTATGGCAGAAGAAACAGATACAAACTATATTAATAAGAGTGTATACAATAACACATTAAAAACCACTGAAATAGTACATATTAATGTTGGAAAAATAAAAACTTATCAAATATACTGAATAATGAAATCTTGCCTAGAATTCATACCCATTGGAACTCTTGTATGTAATTTAAAAATCAAGAAGGATTCGCTGTTTAAAATTTTTCTTTTATAGTCACCCCCTCTTTTAGGTCTGAAAACTCTCTCTATGCCTTTGTACCTTAATCCACTAATATCACCGCCTACATATTGGATGTTACACTGGATGCACTAATTAGATATATTAATTGTAATACCACTGGGGTAATTATCTAATTGAGTGCGTCCAGTGTAACATCCAATATGTAGGCTGCACTACATTACTAATCCACCTGTTCTGACTCCCCATTTCCCAGAGACTCCAGTTGAAAACCCAAACCATGACATACAGAGGCATCTGCAACCTATCTCCTCCATACATCTGTGGCCTAGTCTCCCGGTACTTACCTCCGATCCTCATAATCCCCTCTTATCTCCTCTTCCCACAATCGCATACAAGATTTCTCCCCACATCCCCCCTACTCTGGAATTCTCTACCACAACATATCAGACTTTCACCTACAGTTGAAACCTTCAAAAGGAACTAGAAGACCTACCTCTTCCAACAAGCCTACAACCTACAGTAACCCTCGTTCCACTATATCCCCTCCGATACTCATAGTCCCCTCTTATTTCCTCTTCCCACAATCGCATACAAGATTTCTCCCGCGCATCCCCCCTACTCTGGAATTCTCTACCCCACCTGCAGTAACCACCGATCCACCAAACCACTGCACGACCAGCTCTTCGCTCACCTACTGTATCCTCACCTTTCACTTGCAGACTGTGAGCCCTCGCGGGCAGGATCCTCTCTCCTCCTGTACAAGTCAATTACTTGTTTTGTTCATGATTATTGTATTTTTTTGTTATGTATACAAGTTTCACATGTAAAGCTCCATGGAATAAATGGCGCTATAATAATAAATAAATCTTGCGGGGAGCACCTGGTCATGGCCAGTTTATGGTGAAATAATTTTCTTTCCACTTCCAGTTTATGGTTTCAACAGTGCTCACTGGAACCTTCAGTAATTTAGAAATTTATGTGTAACCAATGCCATCATGCTTTGCAACAATAAGGTTGTGAAGGTCTTGAGACAGCTCACTGATTTTATCCATCATGAGAGGTTTCTTGTGTGACACCTTGGTAATAAAACACCTTTTTATAGGTCTTCAGTTGAACCAGCTGATCTTCTTTTTCACTAAGGGGCAAGATTGCTTTCTAATTACCAATAGATATCAGCTGGTGTCATGACTTTCCAGGTTTTTTTTTCAACTCTCTTTCTTCATAGGTTCAGTACTTTTTCCCTGTGTCATTTCTCAATATTACACATAATTTATGGACATTTATGGATAATTTCTTTGCCTGTGTGGATTGGTGAGAATTTCATGTCAATAGCACCTTTAGAAATACATTCACTTAGAAAATTGGTGAAGACGTGTTCAATACTTGTTTCACCCGCTGTATATATTCATGACTACCTATGTATTCATGACTATTGTACCTGTATACATTGAACAAACCTATGCATACTTTTCAATTTGTATTCTAATTATTTTACAACTTTATGTATATTATTCATACCCCGTGATCAAGGTCCGATGTGGAACTACAGTTAAATTTTTCACTCTTTGTTTCATTGCAGCCATTTGGTAAATGCAAAAAAGTTAATTTTTTTCTCATTAATGTGCACTCTGCACACCATCTTGCCTGAAAAAAAAAACAGAAATGTAGAAATTTTTGCTAATTTATTAAAAAAAGAAAAACTGAAATATCACTGTCTGTATACTGATGATTCAATAAACCAAGTAAAGTGTACTCAATAATTCAAATCTGAAAAAAACATGGACATTATAGCTACCAACCTTTAAAAACATGGAATACGGATCCATGAATATAATAACAAAACAACAAATAGGCAAGAAAGAGTTTAATGGAGGATAGAGAATTTATTAAGCTCCATTAATTGCAGGAGAAATGCTGGGAAACTAGTAGAACCTGACTTTTTATCTAGACGGGAGCCTACATACATGGCATAGGAAGTGGCACCAACTTTTCACATTTTTCCATACAATGATTCACACATTTCATGTTTGTCACTAATAGTATCAAATGAGAAGACGTTGTCTGAAATAACAGCGACCATTTATACCATTAACATTCAAAGACAATTGAAAAATATTCTTAGCGTCTTACTTCCAATTTTCACATACTAAAAAATGCCCTTGTTTAGGAGTGCTAATTTGGGGCAGGTCGGATACTACTATGGTGCTTGGTTTAAAGTCTGATTACACCATGGTGAACCATTTCAATTAAATCAAATTGTGAGTTTTTATATGTTCATCAAGCTGCAATTCCCAAGCAAAACATTTTCCACATTCTTTACATAAGTATGGTTTTTCTTTATGAATTATCTCATGTGAAATAAGAGCTGACTTTTGGGTAAAACACTTTCCACATACAGTACATGAATATGGCTTCTCCCCTGTGTGAATTCTTTGATGTCTAACAAGATCTGATTTATGGGTAAAACATCTCTCACATTCTGAACATGAATACGGCTTCTCACCCGTGTGAGTTTTTATATGTGCAACAAGCTGTGAATTCCGAGTAAAACATTTTGCACATTCTGGACAGGAGTACGGCTTCTCCCCTGTGTGATGAGCTCTTACATGTACATCAAGACTTGATTTACTGCTATAACTTTTACCACAGTCTAAACATAAAATAGCTTTCGTCCCTGTGTGAGTTTTCTGATGATCGACCAAATATGAATTCTGAGTAAACGATTTCCAACATAGGTTACATGAAAATGGCTTCTCCTCTGTGTGAATTCTCATATGTCTAACAAAATTGTATTTGTGAACAAAGCGGCTTCCACATTCTGAACATGAAAACGGCTTCTCCCCTGAGTGAGTTCTTTGATGTACATATACAGCTGACTTTTGCCTAAAACATTTTCCACATAGTGAACAAGAAAATGGCTTCTCCCCTGTGTGAATTATCTGATGTCTAACAAGCTCTGATTTAAAGGAAAAACATTTCCCACATTCTAAACATAAATTAGGCTTCGCCTCTGTGTGAGTTTTCTGATGGTTAACCAGAGATGAATTCACAGCAAAACATCTTCCACATTCTGAGCATGAATATGGCTTCTCCCCTGTGGGAGTTCTTTCGTGTTGAACCCCCCTTTTGGGACTTTCATTTAGCGCAACATTCTGCAGTGAATCAGGAGATTGGACTTGTTTAAAAGCATCAGATGACAGATCTTGGATTTGAAGGGCTGATGCTATATATGGGATAATGGCTTGTTCTTCATATGAACAATGTACACCACAACTACCTGTAAAAGAATAAAAATAAGAATCAAACTAATTTTGTAAATTTTAAAATAAAAAAACTTTAAAAATCTGTTTTCACTGGTGAACTGCAGGATCACATTGGCCAGATGATAATGGTCTTATTACCAAAATGACTCTCCTACGATGCCAAAGTGAAATGACATAGAAAAGTAGTTAATAATATGGATTAGTATCTCATAGTCGGTACCACAAGAACAGTGTCCGTGGCTCTACATGCGGATACATAAATGAAATGCTTTATGATACCAAAAACTACGTGTTTAAAGACTCTATAAGGATGGAGGAGTCAGCAACAGAAATGTACAATCAAGCAGGTATTTTCCACATTTAAGCCCATTGAAATTTTAAAAAAAAAATCCCCAAATCTGTACATTCCCCGCACAAAATGGCAGAATGCTGAAAAACTCTATTTTCAAAACTCTTATCCTGTGCATGCCCTTGTTGAAATTACTTAAGCAGAATAATCTTCTAGAAATCCCCTCAACCCCAATATCATTAATTTATTAAATATCTGCGACTCAAACATACTGATGATAGGAAATCGGATTTGGCCTCCCTCACATATGCAGAATTCATGTCCATGTATAATATAAAGGTGCTCCTGTATCAGTATTAGAATTTAATTTTGAATGAAGGATTTAAAATACCACTGGAAATCTGACAGAGCAAAGAGCATAAAAAATTGTTTGATTCAGAGAAGACAAATCTGTGACTTCTCTGCCTTGTTCCAAGGTCACCACTCACCTGGGCAGTTATCTGTAGGGGTCTCCTCTTTACACTGTTGATCGCCCCTCACATTAGGGGTCTTCTCTTTACACTGTTGATCGCCCCTCACATTATGGGTCTCCTTTTTACACTGCTGATCGCCCCTCACATTAGGGGTCTCCTCTTTACACCGCTGATCGCCCCTCACATTAGGGGTCTCCTCTCTACACTGCTGATGGCCCCTCACATCAGGGGTCTCCTCTTTACACCGCTGATCGCCCCTCACATTAGTAGTCTCCTCTTTACACCGCTGATCGCCACCCACATTAGGGGTCTCCTCTTTACACCGCTGATCGCCACCCACATTAGGGGTCTCCTCTTTACACCGCTGATCGCCCCTCACATTAGGGGTCTCCTCTTTACACCGCTGATCGCCCCTCACATTAGGGGTCTCCTCTTTACACCGCTGATCGCCACCCACATTAGGGGTCTCCTCTTTACACCGCTGATCGCCCCTCACATTAGGGGTCTCCTCTTTACACCGCTGATCGCCCCTCACATTAGGGGTCTCCTCTTTACACCACTGATCGCCACCCACATTAGGGGTCTCCTCTTTACACCGCTGATCGCTCCTCACATTAGGGGTCTCCTCTTTACACCGCTGATCGCCCCTCACATTAGGGGTCTCCTCTTCACACCGCTGATCTTCCTTCACATTAGGGGTCTCCTCTTTACACCGCTGATCGCCCCTCACATTTCTCTCTGGAGCATTGATGTTGTTCAGATCTTTATCCGGATCCAAAAGCTGCAAAACAAATATTGTAAAAGCCCCCGATTATTGGAGAAGTCCCCGGACATGTGATGTCTGTGGTCGGCTGTGATCCTGCCGTCTCCACCGCTCTCATTACACAAGTATAAAACATATAATACTGGAGGAGAAAACAAGACTGAACACAAGGACGTCACAGCCGTCTACACATCATAGGGAGATCTCCATCTACCTGATGGTCCTGTGGAGGAGGAGGAGCGGGACATCTCTCTGGGGTTGTCCTCTCACTGGAGACCACTGAGGAGACACAGACAGAACGGACATCATTATTACATACAGAGAATTATAGGCCGTGTGTATTTAGTTCTGTCTATTACCTGGTGATGTGCGGGGCCGGTGCTCCTCCATCATCACCTCCTGGTACCGATCCTTGTGTCCTTCTAGATACTCCCACTCCTCCATGGAGAAATAGACGGTGACGTCCTGACACCTTATAGGAACCTGACACACACAATGATACCGTCATCACCCAGAATCCTCCAGTGCTGTCCTGTATAATGTCCCAGCATTCCCAGCAGCGTCACCTCTCCAGTCAGCAGCTCAACCATCTTGTTGGCAAGTTCTAGGATCTTATGCTCATTGATGTCCTCATGTATCCGGGGGTGAGGTGGAGGCCCCGGGATTGGGCTCAGGGTTCCTCCCGGTCCTTCAGACACAGGGGCCTGACAGCGATCACTAGAGGTCTTCACTACTGTGTAATCCTGAGTGTGGAGACATTAATAATATCACTACAGACACCTCCAGAGTCCATCACCTCTCCGGTCATATCCCCTGTTATTCCCATAGATAATGAGGTCATGTGATGACATCAGAACCTCTCATCTCTCCGGTCATATCCCCTATTATTCCCATAGATAATGAGGTCATGTGATGACATCAGAGCCTCTCACCTCTCCGGTCATATCCCGTTATTCCCATAGATAATGAGGTCATGTGATGACATCAGAACCTCTCACCTCTCCGATCATATCCCGTTATTCCCATAGATAATGAGGTCATGTGATGACATCAGAGCCTCTCACCTCTCCGGTCATATCCCCCGTTATTCTCATAGATAATGAGGTCATGTGATGACATCAGAGCCTCTCACCTCTCCGGTCATATCCCGTTATTCCCATAGATAATGAGGTCATGTGATGACATCAGAGCCTCTCACCTCTCCGGTCATATCCCGTTATTCCCATAGATAATGAGGTCATGTGATGACATCAGAGCCTCTCACCTCTCCGGTCATATCCCCTGTTATTCCCATAGATAATGAGGTCATGTGATGACATCAGAGCCTCACCTCTCTGGTCTTATCCCGTTATTCCCATAGATAATGAGGTCATGTGATGACATCAGAACCTCTCACCTCTCTGGTCATATCCCGTTATTCCCATAGATAATGAGGTCATGTGATGACATCAGAGCCTCTCACCTCTCAGGTCATATCCCCTGTTATTCCCATAGATAATGAGGTCATGTGATGACATCAGAGCCTCTCACCTCTCCGGTCATATCCCCTGTTATTCCCATAGATAATGAGGTCATGTGATCACATCAGAGCCTCTCACCTCTCCGGTCATATCCCCTGTTATTCCCATAGATAATGAGGTCATGTGATGACATCAGAACCTCTCACCTCTCCGGTCATATCCCGTTATTCCCATAGATAATGAGGTCATGTGATGACATCAGAGCCTCTCACCTCTCCGGTCATATCCCCTGTTATTCCTATAAATAATGAGGTCATGTGATGACATCAGAGCCTCTCACCTCTCCGGTCATATCCCCTGTTATTCCCATAGATAATGAGGTCATGTGATGACATCAGAGCCTCTCACCTCTCCGGTCATATCCTGTTATTCCCATAGATAATGAGATCATGTGATGATATCAGAGCCTCTCACCTCTCCGGTCATATCCCCTGTTATTCCCATAGATAATGAGGTCATGTGATCACATCAGAGCCTCTCACCTCTCCGGTAAGATGGAAGATTATCTCCAGGGTGAGGTTTATTATCCTCTCCACCATCTTGTCTCTATCCTTAGTCATCTTTCATGAGTCAAACAGGAAAAATCTCCTATTTAGAAAAATTCAACAGAAGATCTTAAATGTAAACAAGTGAAAAACAAAAAAAATTGGCAATAAATAGAAACATTTGAGGGGTTTTAGAGGTGCTTGAAAGTTTGTGAAGAGTTTAGAATTTTCAATATTTCTGCATAAATTTGCCCTAAATTTATATCAGATTTTAGTCCCTAATTTGATAATGCATCGACTTTTAACAAATGAGTCAAAAACATTAAACTTTGAAAATAATCCAATATCACATATTTATGAGTTGCTAAGGTATGTGAAAATTTAGGATTAACAATTAATTTGCTTGTACATCATCTAAGTCAGAGGTGGGCAATTAGTTTTCCTGAGGGGCCACATGAGAGACCGTGAATGTTGTAGAGGGCCGAACCAATAGGCCAAAATTAATTCTACTCAATATTAATATCGATACATTATATTTATATTATTGATAATTATATTAATATTAATTGTATCACTTAATATTGAGCAGAATTAAGTATGCCGACATCCACCTATATATAGTTTGATCCCGAGTACAGCTCCTTCTATATATCGTTTGAGCCCCCCAACAGCCCCTTATATGTGGCATGAGCCCCACACAGCCTCCCCCCCATATGCGGCATGAGCGCCCCACACAGCCTCCCCCATATGTGGTATGAGCTGGCCCACACAGCCTCCCCATATGCAGAATGAGCCACCCCACACAGCCTCTCCCATATGCGGCATGAGCCCCACACAGCCTCTCCCATATGCGGCATGAGCCCCACACAGCCTCTCCAATATGCGGCATGAGCCACCCCACACAGCCTCCCCCATATGCGGCAAGAGCCCCACACAGCCTCCCCCCATATGCGGCACGAGCTGGCCCACACAGACTCCCCCCATATGCGGCATGAGCTGGCCCACACAGCCTCACCCATATGTGGCATGAGCTGGCCCACACAGCCTCCCCCCCATATGCGGCATGAGCTGGCCCACACAGCCTCCCCCATATGTGGCATGAGCCGCCCCACACAGCCTCACCCATATGTGGCATGAGCCGCCCCACACAGCCTCCCCCATATGTGGCATGAGCCGCCCCACACAGCCTCACCCATATGTGGCATGAGCCACCCCACACAGCCTCACCCATATGTGGCATGAGCCACCCCACACAGCCTCCCCCCATATGCGGCATGAGCCACCCCACACAGCCTCCCCCATATGCGGCATGAGCCGCCCCACACAGCCTCACCCATATGTGGCATGACCCCTACACTTTCCTCTCCCATATGCGGCATGAGCCCCACACAGCCTCACCCATATTTGGCATGAGCCCCACACATCCTCCCCCATATGTGGTATGAGCCCCACTCATCCTCCCCCATATGCAGCATCAACCCCACACAGCTTCCCTATATGCAGAATGAGCCCCACACAGCCTCCCTACATGCAGCATGAGCCCCACAGTCTTCCTATACACAGCATGAGCCCCAGAGCCTCCCCATATACAGCATGAGCCCTACACAGCCTCCCTATATACACTGCATGAGCCCCACGCAGCCTCCCCATTTGAGCAGAATTAAGTATGCCGACATCCACCTATATATAGTTTGATCCCGAGTACAGCTCCTTCTATATATCGTTTGAGCCCCCCAACAGCCCCTTATATGTGGCATGAGCCCCACACAGCCTCCCCCCATATGCGGCATGAGCTGGCCCACACAGCCTCCCCATATGCAGAATGAGCCACCCCACACAGCCTCTCCCATATGCGGCATGAGCCCCACACAGCCTCCCCCATATGCGGCAAGAGCCCCACACAGCCTCTCCCCTATGCGGCATGAGCCACCCCACACAGCCTCCCCCATATGCGGCAAGAGCCCCACACAGCCTCCCCCCATATGCGGTATGAGCTGGCCCACACAGCCTCCCCCATATGCGGCATGAGCCACCCCACACAGCCTCCCCCATATGTGGCATGAGCTGGCCCACACAGGCTCACCCATATGTGGCATGAACCCCACACAGACTCCCCCATATGCGGCATGACCCCTACACTTTCCTCTCCCATATGCGGCATGAGCCTCACACAGCCTCCCCCATATTTGGCATGAGCCCCACACATCCTCCCCCATATGTGGCATGAGCCCCACACATCCTCCCCCATATGCAGCATCAACCCCACACAGCCTCCCTATATGCAGCATGAGCCCCACACATCCTCCCCATATGCAGCATCAACCCCACACAGCTTCCCTATATGCAGAATGAGCCCCACACAGCCTCCCTATATGCACCATGAGCCCCACAGTCTTCCTATACACAGCATGAGCCCCAGAGCCTCCCCATATACAGCATGAGCCCTACACAGCCTCCCTATATACACTGCATGAGCCCCACGCAGCCTCCCTATATACCCTGCATGAATCCCACACAGCTTCCTTATATACACTGCATGAGCCCTGTGGAGAAACGGGGGGGGGGGGGGGGGGTCGGCGGGCGCCCAAGTCTGCTAGCCGAAACCTCATGAACAAGGGATCGTCCCGAACTAACAACTGCTCTCCCGTTAAACGTGGGCATAATGTTACTCAGACGACACAGGGTGAGGGTAAAACAGTGTGGCAATACTTTTTTGACCCACAACACACAATAACCGAACAATCCCAACAATTACCCCAAGATGGTGCACATTACAGGGTCTCACCCTTCCGCTGACTCGTCGGGATAATGGTAGATGATATGTCAGAGCTCCTGGGGTCGCTATTCCACCTGTGATACACGCACAGAGAAGAGGTAGCGTAAAGCGTAGGGAGATGACAGAGAACAGTCCGTACAAGGTCCAAAGCCAGTTGACACGAGAGTCCACCTGGCTTATCCGACCATCTCCATGGAACCAGGCGACCAGCGGGTCCCAAAACCTGGCTTTCTCCTAACTTTTCCATGGTTCAGATCTGTGTCCTTCCAACCATAGCCGACAACCCCTAGGTTGTTTTCTATAGAATCATAGATCCGTGTCCCTCGTGATGGTGCCATGATGAATTGGCTACAGTCCTGTCTCTCGTCCGTTGAGTGTTTTGCAGAATGTCCGACTGGTAGCTCTGTGTTACTTCAGTTTTAAGGCACTGCCACACTTAGCAATCGCACCAGCAATTACGACAACGACTTTACCTGGCGAGATCGCTAGTGCGATCGCTATGTGATCGCTAGTTAGATTCCAAACACAACTCATCAGCAATCTGTATAACGACCTCTGCGGTCGTTGGGAAAACCTAGTCCCACCTGCGACGCTGGTGAAGTCGTTCATAAAGGGTGTCACACTCAGCGATTCAGCCTCACCAGCGGGACACCAACGACCAAAAAATGGCTCAGAACGTTCATAAGCGATCAGCGACATCTCAGCAGGGGCCACATCGCTGCTACATGTCACACACAGCTAAGTCGCTAACGAGGTCGCTACTGCGTCATAAATGGTGACGCAGTAGCGATCTCGTTAGTGATCTCGCTTAGTGTGGCATACCCTTTAGTGATGAGATACTTTCGAAATCAATAAGCTGGTTCCAGAATACAATGCACAATTAGCATATCAGCTCATAATAAACACAGATAAACACCCACTATGTACAAGCCACAATTACAGACTTGCATAGTATGTTAAATAGTATATCAGTTTGCAAGTCTGTCTTCTTGACCCACCAGAAATAAACACTTAAATCCATAAGCCAATATACAGATATATATATGGAAAAACAATCATCTGGGAAATTAAGATAAAATCTGGTTTCTTTAGAAGCCCCGCACAGCCTCCCTATATACACTGCATGAGGCCCTCATAGCCTCCTCATGTACAGCCTGATGCCCCTATAGCCTTTGCATGTGCAACATGACGCTCCCCATAGCCTCCCCATGTGCAGCATGTCACCCTATATACAGCACCATGTCCAGCATGTCACCCCATATGCAGCACCATGTGACCCCCATATGCAGCACCATGTGCAGCATGTCACCCCCATATGCAGCACCATGTGCAGCATGTCACCCCCATAGTCTCCACATGCCCACCCAAACATCCCATATACATTAAAGAAAAAAAACGAACATCACATACTCACCTTGCTCCCTTTCCCCAGCATTCTGCTTCTCTCCCTGTCACAGGTGCGCTGACTCTCCACAGCACACAGCTGACGCGATGAAATGACATCATTGCATCAGCTATTTCACACGCTGATTGGTGGAGGAAGTGGCTGGAGGCCCCTCCTCCACCAAAGAAGTCAGCGCAAATGGAGACAGCGATTGGGAGGGCACGGTGCGGCCCATGGACCTTTAGTTTCCAGCCCCACGGCTGTCTCGGTCTGCTGACCGGACTGGGACAGCCAGAGGGCCGGATGTGGCCAGCGGGACACACTTTTCCCAGGTCTGATCTAAGTGCATCGTGTAAGTGTAGCATAATGGATTAGACCAGAATTTAATATGATGTATACCTGGTCATTATCATCACCGCTGTATAATCAGCATGTCTATTTGTCTACTCTTCCCATAGGTATGTTTGCTACTGCTACCCAGCTTTTCCAATGTGGGATAATCCTTGTATCTGCTGCTTGTATCTCTCTGGCATGTTTGCAACTGGCCACTCATCTACCCCCTTTACACTTTTCTTTATGACCTCTAGTTTACTGTGCCTATGATATCCTACTGGCTCAGCTTTGATCAACTGATTAAGAGGAGTACAGGCCCCATCCCTTCACACCTCAATGCATTTGTAAGCAATATATAAGTGCATTCTTTACGTGTACTCTACGAATCAGACCAGAATTTAACCAGAAGGGAACTGAAGGTAACTAGATAAGTAGTTACTGTATACAATGTTTCTGTTTGTTTTTTTTACAATCACCCCTATATTCCTCCACTTCCTACTAACCCCACCTATTCCTTACATCTAGTAATGAACCGGTCATATCTCGATTCATCCTCCCCATCCATCTCACCTCCTCCTCAGATCTGTTCCTCAACATAAAATCCTCTGTCCCTAAACACAGACAGCCATCTCATGCCCTCTTCAGCTCTCACCTATTTACACTCTCTCAGCTTTTCCTCAGTGACAGTGCTATCTCTCCAAATCCCAGCCCTTCTCACCACATCACTAACAGTCACTTCTAACTCTCATCCAACATCTATCACAACTTTCCATAACCCTTCAAACCTTATAACATTTCACCCAGCCCTTGCGTCCCCAGTCCTTCTAAAGGGAGCTCTATGGAATGTTCCATGATCTTTTCATTACTAACAAACTCTCCTTCCTCGGCATAACCAAAACCTGGCTCACCCCCCCTGATACAGCCTCACAAGCAGGGCCAGCTCCAGGTTTTTATGGGCCCCAGGCGAAAGAGTCTCAGTGGGCTCCTTTAACACAGACCACGATTGATGATGCACAGATACTGCAGAGAAATATAGGTATAGTACAATGCCAAACACTTCACTTCTTCCATTACATGAGTGATATCTATTGTAAATTCTACAATAGCTCAAAAAACGCCAAATCCTCACAGCGCACAGTACAGACTGGACAGTACAGTCCTCCATACAATATTATGGGCACCACATAGTCCTCCATACAGTATTATGGGCCACATATAATGCTCCATAAAGAATATTGGACACCATATAATGCTCCATACAAAATATGGAGCTCTCCTCTGTACTGTGCTGCGTTCTGCACTGTTACGGCTCAGGAAAGGGCGCTGTGGAAAGACTCCCCATTATCATCATCATGGCCTCCCCATTATCATCATCATTTCCTCTACATCATCATAATCATCGCCTACCCATCATCATCATCATCGGCTCCCCATCATCATCATCGCCTCCCCATCATCATCTTTGTCTCCCCATCATCATCATTGCCTCCCCATCATCATCATTGCCTTCTCACCAAAATCATCGCCTCCCCATCATCATTGTATCCCCATCATCATCATCATTGCCTCCCCAACATCATCATCATTGCCTCCCCATCATCATTGCCTCCCCATAGTAACATAGTTATTAGGGTTGAAGGAAGACTTTAAGTCCATCTAGTTCAACCCATATCCTATCCTAACCTGCCCTAACATGTTGATCCAGAGGAAGGCAAAAAAAAACCCAAGTGGCAAACAGTAAGCTTCACATTGGGGAAAAAAATTCCTTCCCGACTCCACATACGGCAATCAGACTAGCTCCCTGGATCAACGCTGTATCTAGGAAACTAGTGAATATAGCCTGTAATATTATACTTTTCAAGAAAGGCATCCAGTCCCCTCTTAAATTTTAGTAAGGAATCACTCATTACAACATTAGACGGCAGAGAGTTCCATAGTCTCACTGCTCTTACAGTAAAGAATCTGCATCTGTGATTATGGCTAAACCTTCTTTCCTCCAGACGTAGAGGATGCCCCCTCGTCCCCGTCACAGGTCTAAGAGTAAAAAGATCATTAGAAAGGTCTTTGTACTGTCCCCTCATATATTTGTACATTGTAATAAGATCACCCCTAAGCCTTCGTTTTTCCAAACTAAATAACCCCAAGTGTAATAACCTGTCTTGGTATTGCAGACCCCCCAGTTCTCTAATAACCTTGGTCGCTCTTCTCTGCACCCGCTCCAGTTCAGCTATGTCTTTCTTATACACCGGAGACCAGAACTGCACACAGTATTCTAAGTGTGGTCGCACCAGTGACTTGTATAGAGGTAAAATTATGTTCTCCTCATGAGCATCTATGCCTCGTCTAATGCATCCCATTATTTTATTTGCCTTGGCAGCAGCTGCCTGACATTGGCCACTAAATTTGAGTTTGTCGTCCACCCATACACCCAAGTCTTTTTCAGTGACAGTTTTGCCCAGTGTTTTACAATTAAGCACATAATTATACAGCTTATTTGTTCTACCCAAGTGCATGACCTTACATTTATCCCCATTAAAGCTCATTTGCCATTTATCAGCCCAGCCCAAGCATTTATCAGCCCAAGCTTCTAATCATTATCATTGTCTCCCCATCATCATCATTGCCTCCCCATCATCATCATCATTGCCTCCCCATCATCATCATCATTGCCTCCCCATCATCATCATCATTGGCTCCCCATCATCATCATCATTGGCTCCCCATCATCATCAATGGCTCCCCATCATCATCATTGGCTCCCCATCATCATCATTGGCTCCCCATCATCATCATTGGCTCCCCATCATCATCATTGGCTCCCCATCATCATCATTGCCTCCCCAACATCATCATTCCCTTCTCATCACCATCATCATTGCCTCCTAACCACCAGCACTGCCTCCCCCCACCACCATCACACATACAGCACCACACACAGACAGCACTGCAGCACTCTCTCACATACACACACACACACAAAGCACCGCACTACATACACACACGCAGGCAGACACACACACACTGATACACACAGACACATACACCTCTCATCTTACTCTCTGCCACAGCCGGCCGCTGAATGATGACATCATCCAGCGGCGCTGCTGTGAGAGGAAGCGCGGGCGCCCTGCAGTCGCCCCCTGGAGCCCGAAGCTGCGGAGGCACGGGGAGCGGTAAGTATGTGCCGGCTGCTGCAGGGGCCCTGAGCAAGCGGGGGGGCCAAGTGGCGGCGCTGGCACCGCTCTCATCCGCTAACGGGCGCTGGGGTGCCCGACGGCGAGTGGGCCCCCCGCCTGCTCAGGGCCCCGGCACTTGCCCGGGTACGCCGGGTGCGGACGCCGGCCCTGCTCACAAGCTGCAATTACTTATGGTGGATTCCATCTTTTTCAACCACCCGCCAGAGCAACAAGCATGGTATAGGAGTTGGTTTTCTCCTTTCAGATAACTGCTCCTTCACACTAATTCCACTGCCACCCTCCGTTACTCTCCCTTCCTTTGAGGTGCACTCTGTCCGCATATACTTCCCCTACAACTGGCTGTCATTTACCGACCCTCAGGGCCAGCCACCACCTTTTCCAACCACCACCACCTGGCTACTTCATCTCCTTTCAACTGACATCCCCACTATCATCATGGGTGACTTCAACATCCCCATTGACACTTCCCACTCATCTGTATCCAAGCTTCTAACACTCACTTCCTCTGTTGGCCTCATTCAGTGGTCCTCCGCAGGCACTAACAAAGATGGCCACACACTGGACCTCACCTTCACCTGCCTCTGTTCCCCATCTAACCTCTCTCCTGTCTGACCACAACCTAATCACATTCTCTTCCTTTTACAAGTGCGCAATTTCAACTCCACAAAGTTACACACCTTCGAAAAAATCTCAAACACCTTGAATTAACATTCACTTTATGAGCCCCTTCTTCTTCTGGCAGACATAGGTTCCTTATACAATGCAGATGCTGCTGCGGCTTTGTATAACACAACAGCTCTCGAATCGGTCGCCCCCTCACACATGACAAAGCTTGCACCATCAATAGGCACACCAGCCAGACTAAAAAATTGAGGCAGACTTTCAAAGTTGCTGAGCAGAGATGGAAGAAATCCCATTACGACTAGCACCTCATCACATACAAACAGTACCTTGCCAATTTCAAGTCCACAATCACTGCTGCAAAACAAACCTACTTCTCAACTCTAATATCTTCCCTGTCTCAACCCTAAACAGCTATTCAACACTTTCAATTCTCTCCTTCGTCCCCCAGCACTTCATCCCTCTCCTCTCATCTCTGCTAAAGACTTTGCCTCATTCTTTAAGCAGAAGGTTGACAACATCAGAAAAAGCATTGGCCTACAGTCCCTCCTCATAACTACTCAGACCTCTTCCATCAAAACAAGCTTATCTGCCATCACAGAAGATAAACTCTTCTTTGTACTCTCCAGATCACATCTCACCAACTGTGCACTTGACCACAGCCCGTCCCACCTCATCCCAACTCTAACCCATCTCTTCATCCTATCACTAACACTTGGTGTTTTGTCCTCATGCTTTAAACATGCCTCGATCACACCCATCCTCAAAAAGTCCTCCCTTGACAAATCCTCTGTGTCTAGCTAATGCCCCATATCACTTCTCCCCTATGCCTCAAAACTACTGGAATGGTATGTCCATCTTGAACTGTCCTCCCACCTGTCCTCTTGTTTTCTTTTGAACTAGTTACAATCTGGCTTCCGACCACATCATTTGACCGAAACTGTCCTAACTAAAGTCACCAATGACCTACTAACCGCCAAATGACACTACACTGTCCTCCTCCTCCTGGACCTGTCCTCTGCTTTCGACACAGTGAAGAATTCCCTCTTACTACAGATTGTCTTATCTCTTGGCATCACAGATTTGGCCCTATCTAGGATCTCCTCATACCTAAAGCCCGGGTCTCACATAGCGATACACCAGCGATCCCGACAACGATCAGGATCGCTGGTGTATCGCTACATTATCGCTGCTGAGCTGCCAAACAGGCAGCTCAGGCAGCGATCAGTACAAGCGACACTGCGGGTAACATCGCTTAGTTACCCGCAGTTTACCTTGGATACCAGCGCCCTGATGCAGGGAGCTGGTAACCAAGGTACACATCGGGTTTCCAGGCGCTGCGCGGTGCCTGGAAACCCGATGTGTACCTTGGTTACCAGCTCCCTGCATCAGGGCGCTGGTATCCAAGGTACACAGCGGGTTTCTAGGCACAGCCCAGCGCCTGGAAACCCGCTGTGTACCTTGGTTACCAGCGGATCGCTGGTCTCCCGCCTGTCACACGCAGCGATGCGTGCCTGTCAGCGGGAGACCAGCGATCAAAAAAATGTCCAGGACATTCAATGACGATCAGCGATACCCAGCAGGGGGGCTGATCGTCGCTGAATGTCACACACAGCGATATCGCTGGTGAGCTCGGTGCTGCGTCACAAAACTAGTGACTCAGCAGCAATCTCGCTAGCGAGATCGCTGTGTGAGACGGGGGCTTAACAGACTGGACATTGAGTGTCTCCCACTCACACACCACCTCCTCACCTCGCCCCCTGTTGGTGTCCCCTAAGGTTCAGTTCTAGGGCCCCTGCTCTTCTCCAACTACATCTTCAGCCTGGGACAGCTCATAGAATCCCACGGCTTTCAGTATTACCTCTATGCTGATGACTCACAGATCTACCTCTCTGGACCCGACATCACCTCTCTACTAACCAGAATACCACAATGTCTGTCCACTATTTCATCCTTCTCTGCTTGATACCTAAAACTTAACATAAAAGGATAAATTCTAATTTTTCTATCTAATATTTTGTCTCATTCATTTAATCAGGCTTTCTTTGACTGTTTTTCAGATTTTCGAAATAATAAAAAGTAGCTTGGCCCGTGCAAAATGTTTGCACATTGGTCGTCGGGGGCGCAGGCAATTTCAGAAAAAGCAAGCTGGTGAAATGTAAATGTATTTCATGAGATGATGAACACAGACAGGTATTTATATATGTAGATTGGTAATACAATAAATTGGTTTGATAAGTAGAGGCCAAAAAATGTCTTCCGGTTGAGTCGCCACCTGCAGGTCATTGTTTCTTTCTGCAGGTTTATGAAAATGAATGTTTAAACTGTATTTAGTGATAAAATCGTGAATTTGTGGTTTGTTTGGCTCTTTTCTTGCTGAAGGGGACAAGTTTACCTTTCAAATGGTGTATCATTTGTGTATGTGGGGCAAAGTAATCAGCGAAAAAGCAGTGCATGTTTACAAATGTGTTTGCATATGTGCCTCAGCTGCAGTGAAGTGTGCAATCCTCCAATGTGCCTGAAACAGGCTGGGCAAGAAGTTCGGCAAGCTGGAAAGCCCCAAAGGCAAATGTTTGGATTTGTTTGTGATGTCTGTAAGCAGCTTAGTGGTAGTGTGCTTTGAGGTAGTGTGCTGCCACCTGCAGGTCATTTTTCCTTACTGCAGGTTTATGAAAATTAATGTTTAAACTGTATTTTGTGATCAAATCGTGGATGTGTGGTTTGTTTGACTATTTTCTTGCTGAAGGGGGCAAGTTTACCTTTCAAATGGTGTATCATTGCAGTATGAACAGAGATACAAAGTAATCACCGAAAAACAGTGTTTAGAAATAATAGAATAGATTCTGAAGAGTTCACAAATTTTCAAGCACCACTGTATATAAGGCAGATATTGTATTCTTTCTGCTTGGATAGAGGAGCAGAATAACTTGTCAAGACAGCTCCTCCATGTTTGACATTAAAGCAGTGTCAAATGATGTCACACCTTAACATGAAAACTACATCCACATGGTCACTGGACAGACACACTGACATTACTGCCACCAATGTAGTCCTTGTGATTAATGTAAATTGAGACTGAAGAGGATCATAAACATCAACATGGGAGAATAAATGAATTTACCCAGTGTCAATGTTGTAGGAAAAGACATGGATCGCACCTACAAAATTCACACACTGATCTAATGCCGCAGTCAAAAATATACAGAACTGAATATGAGGTTCTTAGTTTAACCTTCTGATCAGACTGTGTGAAGCCGCTGCCACGTCACGGTGACCATCTCAGTGGATCAGTAACGGAAGGTCACCGTGATGTGCCAGCAGCTTCACACAGTCTGATCAGAAGGTTAAACTAAGAACCTCATATTCAGTTCTGTATATTTTTGACTGTGGCATTAGAGCCACGTATGAGACCCAGGTCTTTCTCTACAGATTTGGTATATTTTGTTATTTTAACACATATTCATCTTATGTAATTATTTAGTGCGGGGTCTGTCACTCTCTCTCCTCCATGTGTAGTGCGAGGTCTGTCACTCTCTCTCCTCCATGTGTAGTGCGGGGTCTGTCACTCTCTCCTCCATGTGTAGTGCGGGGTCTGTCACTCTCTCTCCTCCATGTGTAGTGCGGGGTCTGTCACTCTCTCTCCTCCATGTGTAGTGCAGGGTCTGTCACTCTCTCTCCTCCATGTGTAGTGCAGGGTCTGTCACTCTCTCTGCTCCATGTGTAGTGCGGGGTCTGTCACTCTCTCTCCTCCATGTGTAGTGCAGGGTCTGTCACTCTCTCTCCTCCATGTGTAGTGCAGGGTCTGTCACTCTCTCTCCTCCATGTGTAGTGCAGGGTCTGTCACTCTCTCTCCTCCATGTGTAGTGCAGGGTCTGTCACTCTCTCTCCTCCATCTGTAGTGCGGGGTCTGTCACTCTCTCTCCTCCATGTGTAGTGTGGGATCTGTCACTCTCTCTCCTCCATGTGTATTGCGGGGTCTGTCACTCTCTCTCCTCCATGTGTAGTGCGGGGTCTGTCACTCTCTCTCCTCCATGTGTAGTGCGGGGTCTGTCACTCTCTCTCCTCCATGTGTAGTGCAGGGTCTGTCACTCTCTCTCCTCCATGTGTAGTGCGGGGTCTGTCACTCTCTCTCCTCCATGTGTAGTGCAGGGTCTGTCACTCTCTCTCCTCCATGTGTAGTGCAGGGTCTGTCACTCTCTCTCCTCCATCTGTAGTGCGGGGTCTGTCACTCTCTCTCCTCCATGTGTAGTGTGGGTCTGTCACTCTCTCTCCTCCATGTGTAGTGCGGGGTCTGTCACTCTCTCTCCTCCATGTGTAGTGCGGGGTCTGTCACTCTCTCTCCTCCATGTGTAGTGCGGGGTCTGTCACTCTCTCTCCTCCATGTGTAGTGCAGGGTCTGTCACTCTCTCTCCTCCATGTGTAGTGCGGGTCTGTCACTCTCTCTCCTCCATGTGTAGTGCAGGGTCTGTCACTCTCTCTCCTCCATGTGTAGTGCGGGGTCTGTCACTCTCTCTCCTCCATGTGTAGTGCAGGTCTGTCACTCTCTCTCCTCCATGTGTAGTGCGGGGTCTGTCA
Source organism: Oophaga sylvatica (assembly GCA_033576555.1). Lineage (NCBI taxonomy): Eukaryota > Metazoa > Chordata > Amphibia > Anura > Dendrobatidae > Oophaga > Oophaga sylvatica. Next base: position 84,101 of record JARQOD010002030.1, read on the forward strand.
CTCTCTCTCCTCCATGTGTAGTGCGGGGTCTGTCACTCTCTCTCCTCCATGTGTAGTGCGGGTCTGTCACTCTCTCTCCTCCATGTGTAGTGCGGGGTCTGTCACTCTCTCTCCTCCATGTGTAGTGCGGGGTCTGTCACTCTCTCTCCTCCATGTGTAGTGCAGGGTCTGTCACTCTCTCTCCTCCATGTGTAGTGCAGGGTCTGTCACTCTCTCTCCTCCATGTGTAGTGCGGGGTCTGTCACTCTCTCTCCTCCATGTGTAGTGCAGGGTCTGTCACTCTCTCTCTCCATGTGTAGTGCAGGGTCTGTCACTCTCTCTCCTCCATGTGTAGTGCGGGGTCTGTCACTCTCTCTCCTCCATGTGTAGTGCGGGGTCTGTCACTCTCTCTCCCCATGTGTAGTGCAGGGTCTGTCACTCTCTCTCCTCCATGTGTAGTGCGGGGTCTGTCACTCTCTCTCCTCCATGTGTAGTGCGGGGTCTGTCACTCTCTCTCCTCCATGTGTAGTGCGGGTCTGTCACTCTCTCCAGTGTTGCGGTCGTATCTCTCCATGTGTAGTGCGGGTCTGTCACTCTCTCTCTCTCCATGTGTAGTGCAGGGTCTGTCACTCTCTCTCCCCTGTGTAGTGCGGTCTGTCATTCTCCTCATGTGTAGTGCGGGGTCTGTCACTCTCTCTCCTCCATGTGTAGTGCGGGTCTGTCACTCTCTCTCTCCATGTGTAGTGCGGGGTCTGTCACTCTCTCTCTCCATGTGTAGTGCGGGGTCTGTCACTCTCTCCTCCATGTGTAGTGCGGGGTCTGTCACTCTCTCTCCCCATGTGTAGTGCGGGTCTGTCACTCTCTCTCCTCCATGTGTAGTGCGGGTCGTCCTCTCTCCCAGTAGCGGTCTCCTCTCTCCCCATGTGTAGTGCAGGGTCTGTCACTCTCTCTCCTCCATGTGTAGTGCGGGTCTGTCACTCTCTCTCTTCCATGTGTAGTGCGGGGTCTGTCACTCTCTCTCCCCATGTGTAGTGCAGGGTCTGTCACTCTCTCTTCTCCATGTGTAGTGCAGGGTCTGTCACTCTCTCCTCCATGTGTAGTGCGGGGTCTGTCACTCTCTCTCCTCCATGTGTAGTGCGGGGTCTGTCACTCTCTCCTCCATGTGTAGTGCAGGGGTCTGTCACTCTCTCTTCTCCATGTGTAGTGCGGGTCTGTCACTCTCTCTCCTCCATGT
>JARQOD010002031.1:0-85301 GCA_033576555.1 Oophaga sylvatica
GACACATGGTCAGTGCACCAGGGACAGGAGGTACGTGAGTTTCTGAGGAAGAGTCAGCAGAAGTGTTCTGATGTGCCGGGTCGTACTTCTCTGGCCAGGCACTATATCGAAGCTAAGCCCGGCCCTAAGGTCAAGATGAAACCGTGCAGGATACCCGAGGCCCGCAGAAAGCATAGGCCTGGGAGGGTACAGGGTAGTGCGGATGCTTCAGATGAAGAGAAAGTTGATGTTGGCTATGACTCAGGTGACGATACAAATGACAGTGGTGAAGATGAAGCTGATGAGGGCCATGACTGGTCCAGAGTTCACTGTCTCTGTTGGATTGTTGACCAGCCCTCCGGTCTGGATGACCAGCCCTCCGGTCTGGACAAGAGGGAGGGGATATGTGAGACAGTGGGGGAATGTGTGTTGAATGGGGTGTACATTTCACCTAGGTATAAGGGAAATGTGTGGCTTTGTAGACCTAGTGGTAGAGAAAGGTCACTACACCTTACATTCATTACACACTTGCAGCTCAGGCCTGAAACTACTCAGGTCTTAATTAGGAGACCAGAAGTAGGTGTCTGCAAACACAATCTGAGAGCTGTCTTTAGTCTGGACACAGGGAGGTGTCCCGGCACAAGAAGCAGTCTCCAGGATTGGGAGCTGTCTTTAGTCTGGACACAGGGAGGTGTCCCGGCACAAGAAGCAGTCTCCAGGATTGGGAGTACGCTCAGTCTGGACACAGGAAGGTGTCCCGGCACAAGAAGCGTCTCCAGGAGTGTGAGCTATCTCAGTCTGGGTGCAGGAGGTACCCCGGACACAGGAGTAGTCTCAGTGAGAATCCGTGCGAATAGCGGCTGAATAGGAGTGGATCTCTCTCAAGTCTGGACGTGGGATGTGCCTTCAGACACAAGGAGGAGTATCTGTGAAACTCCATACTGGTAACATATATGATATGTGTTGTGTTGGGCCAGGCTGGTAGAGCCGGGACCCGGTTAGACAGGGCAATCGATCTATGTGTAATTAGTGGCTAGACAAGCCCAGGTTTTCTGTTTATGATTTATTTTTATCTGTTTGCTGTGGACTTTAATAAAGCTGGTTGCGGCCAGTTTTCACCAGAACTGCTGTCTGAATGAACTGTTTTCGTGCCATTCTGTCTACCCAGACAGCGATCCTAGAGCTAAATCCCTTGGAAATGTTACAATATATATGTCATTGTGACATATATATATATATATATATATATATATATATACATATATTTATAGTTCTTACACTTCTACATACTGTAATAGCCGCTAATTCAATTGCCGGCTTTTGTGAAATCACAGAAGTCGACATGAAATGATACATTGTTTACACACACTTAACCATGTCATTTCATGTATTTTGATATACATCTCGGCAGGAGATAAGCTCATTCATTCAGGAGCTTTCAGCTGAGCGTGCAGCATTACTTGCACTGCTTGGCTCAAAGCTAGTTAACCCTTTGTGAAGGATTACAGCGTGGGACGTGACAGATCGCCAGATAGGTAAGAATAATGTTGTTTTCTTATTTGTTCTTTATTTTAGGAGATCAAGGGCTTCGCACGGATTAAGAGTAAAATAAAAGATGGTCAAAAAAATGTGTTTTTATTTCATTAAAATTATTCATTCTTAATGTGTGTGTGTTTTTTTATTTACTTCAATAGGATTAATAATTGATAGTTGTCTAATTGACAGCTCTCAATTATTAACCTGGCTTAAAGTGACCTTTCAATTGCAAGGTGGCTTTAACCCCTTATTAACCCATTTGCCACCGCTACAGGGCAATGGGAATAGACGGGCAAAGTGCCAGAAAGGGCTAATCTAATTAGAGATTTGCCCTTTCTGGGGTGTCTGGGGGCAGATGTTAGTAGCCAGGGGGGCACAAAAAAATGTACCCTCCATAGGCTATTATTATCTGCCCCCACTCGCTGGCTTTGTCTGTCTGGTGGAGAAAATACAGTGGGAGCCCACGCATTTTTTTTCAACGAATTTACACCTTTAATTAACCCCTACATGTCTGAAATTTTGCACACATACACTTATGTAATTGTAAGTTAAAACCATGTATCAAAATACATGAAATGACATGGTTAACTGTGTGTAAACAATGTATCATTTCATGTCGGGTTCTGTACTTTCACAAAAGCCGGCAACTGAATTAGCGGCTATTACAGTATGTAGAAGTCTAGGAACTATAAATATATATATATATACATGTCACAATGACATGTATGTATGTATATATACAGTTAGGTCCATAAATATTTAGACAGAGACAACATTTATCTAATTTTGGTTCTAGACATTACCACAATGAATTTGAAACAAAACAAATCAGATGCAGTTGAAGTTCAGACTTTCAGCTTTCATTTAAGGGTATCCACATTAAAATTGGATGAAGGGTTTAGGAGTTTCAGCTCCTTAACATGTGCCACCCTGTTTTTAAAGGGACCAAAAGTAATTGGACAGATTAAATAATTGTAAATAAAATGTTCATTTCTAGTACTTGGTTGAAAACCCTTTGTTAGCAATGACTGCCTGAAGTCTTGAACTCATGGACATCACCAGACACTGTGTTTCCTTCTTTTTGATGCTCTGCCAGGCCTTCACCGCAGTGGTTTTCAGTTGTTGTTTGTTTGTGGGCCTTTCTGTCTGAAGTTTAGTCTTTAACAAGTGAAATGCATGTTCAATTGGGTTGAGATCAGGTGACTGACTTGGCCATTCAAGAATATTCCACTTCTTTGCTTTAATAAACTCCTGGGTTGCTTTGGCTTTATGTTTTGGGTCATTGTCCATCTGTAGTATGAAACGACGACCAATCAGTTTGGCTGCATTTGGCTGGATCTGAGCACACAGTATGGCTCTGAATACCTCAGAATTCATTCGGCTGTTTCTGTCCTGTGTCACATCATCAATAAACACTAGTGACCCAGTGCCACTGGCAGCCATGCATGCCCAAGCCATCATACTGCTTCCGCCATGTTTTACAGATGATGTGGTATGCTTTGGATCATGAGCTGTACCACGCCTTCGCCATACTTTTCTCTTTCCATCATTCTAGTAGAGGTTGATCTTGGTTTCATCTGTCCAAAGAATGTTCTTCCAGAACTGTGCTAGCTTTTTTAGATGTTTTTTAGCAAAGTCCAGCCTAGCCTTTTTATTCTTGATTCTTATGAGTGGCTTGCACCGTGCAGTGAACCCTCTGTATTTAATTTCATGCAGTCTTCTCTTTATGGTAGATTTGGATATTGATACGCCTACCTCCTGGAGAGTGTTGTTCACTTAGTTGGCTGTTGTGAAGGGGTTTCTCTTCACCATGGAGAGTATTCTGCGATCATCCACCACTGTTGTCTTCCGTGGGCGCCCAGGTCTTTTTGCATTGATGAGTTCACCAGTGCTTTCTTTCTTTCTCAGAATGTACCAAACTGTAGATTTTGCCACTCCTAAAGTTGTAGCAATTTCTCGGATGGGTTTTTTCTGTTTTTTGCAGCTTAAGGATAGCTTGTTTCACCTGCATGGAGAGCTCCTTTGACCGCATGTTTCCTTCACAGCTAAACCTTCCAAATGCAAACACCACACCTCAAATCAACACCAGCCCTTTTATCTGCTTAATTGAGAATGATATAATGAAGGGATTGCCCACACCTGTCCATGAAATAGCCTTGGAGTCAATTGTCCAATTACTTTTGGTCCCTTTAAAAACAGGGTGGCACATGTTAAGGAGCTGAAACTCCTAAACCCTTCATCCAATTTTAATGTGGATACCCTCAAATGAAAGCTGAAAGTCTGAACTTCAACTGCATCTGATTTGTTTTGTTTCAAATTCATTGTGGTAATGTCTAGAACCAAAATTAGATAAATGTTGTCTCTGTCCAAATATTTATGGACCTAACTGTATATATATATATATATATATATATATATATATATGTGTGTGTTCTATGTGTATATATCTATTCTTTCTTTTGTGATTTAAATACTATTCTTTTGGATCCATTATATGTCAGTTTTGCAAGCCTGCGAGAAATTCTCGCAAGTCGGATGTAAATCGGATGTTACAAGGTACACACACATGCGACTAAATCGCATCTTTGAAGGAAAATCGGATGCCAGGCGGATGTGTGATGTTTACATTTTGGTCCCATAATCGACCGACTAAAACGGGCCGATTTTTTGTAGTTCTGTGTGACTCCGGCCTAACAGTTGTTGTAGAGATGTGTCTGCTGCTAGAACTCTGTGAGGCACTGACCTGGTCTCTAATCTGAGCTGCTGATAACCTACGATTTCTGAGGCTAGTGACTCGGATAAACTTATCCTCAGAAGCAGAGGTGACTCTTGGTCTTCCTATCCTGGGGCGGTCCTCATGTGAGCCAGTTTCTTTGTAGCGCTTGATGGTTTTTGCACTGCACTTGGGGACACTTTCAAAGTTTTCCCAATTTTTTGGACTGACTGACCTTCATTTCTTAAAGTAATGATGGCCACTCGTTTTTTCTTTACTTAGCTGCTTTTTTCTTGCCATCATACAAATTCTAACAATCTATTCAGTAGGACTATCAGCTCTGTATCCACCAGACTTCTGCACAACACAACTGATGGTCCCAACCCCATTTATAAGGCCAGAAATCCCACTTATTAAACCTGACAGGGCACACCTGTGAAGTGAAAACCATTTCCAGTGACTACCTCTTGAAGCTCATCAAGAGAATGCCAAGAGTGTGCAAAGCACTCATCAAAGCAAAAGGTGGCTACTTTGAAGAACCTGGAATATAAGACATAATTTAGTTGTTACACACTTTTTTGTTAAATATATAATTCCACATGTGTTAATTCATAGTTTTGATGCCTTCAGTGTGAATTTACAATTTTCATAGTCATGAAAATACAGAACAATCTTTAAATTAGAAGGTGTGTCCAAACTTTTGGTCTGTACTGTATATGAGCCCTTAGGTTCTGTTCACACTAGTGTCACAGTTCTGGTAATAATGGAAGCCATTGGAGTCGGTGCAAATCAATTCACAAGTGTCAGCCCCCAGCCATGTAAGTAATCTATGGTCACCAGATGGGAGCCCTGAGAACTGCTTCTGACCTCCCGACTTACGCTGCTCTTCTTTTAATCTTTTGATTAGCTGGCCTGGCGTGATGTTACATGTTCATCTCACCGCAACGATGACATTACGCCAGGCCAGGCAATCAATGGAAGAGCTGCGAATGCCGTCAAGTGAGAGGTGGCTTCAGGACAGCTGTCCGGTGGCCAATGGACCGGGAGCTACTAATCGATCCTCAACAACTCTAGCCTTAACAGATAGACAAAAAGAAGGACCAGCACATCTAAGCTAGTGAGAATAGGCACCAACCAAAGAAAGCATACAAGTCAAAAAGATTAAGGTCTGCCCCATAACTTACCAAGAATTATTACTCTAGAACAAAGGAACTGCATTGCTGCCATAGAGAATGGGAGAAAAAATTGAAAAAAGCGTTATATAGTGTATATATGAAATATGCATCTGCAAAAATTGCTATGAAAAAAGGAAGGTTCTTAGCGCATAGATTGGCCAATATATGTGTGCCCAATTACCATGTCAAGGTGTCCTTCGTAAATTGGGTCCCTGTCCTGTAATGTCACCTCTCTTGGTCAAAGGTCTCTTAGAACATGATAATTTGATTTAAAAAGTAACAACATTTTGGTAACTTTTTTTTTATATCAAGTCTCTTGTGATCCTTTTTTTCTTTCGTTGTTCATCCTATGATATTTTATTGAATTGGACAATTACCAAATATGTCAATAACAAATATATTCTTTTTTTTAGATTTTAAATATGCTCCAAGCAAAGAACTTTTATTCATTTATTTATTTTTGGTTTATATTTATATATTTTCTCATGGGCAAAAGTGTTGGCCCCTTTAAAATTGTTCCACAAAATGAAGTATTTCTCCCAATTACACATTTTGTTATACACATGTTTATTTCCTTTGTATGTATTGGAACAACACAAAAAAAGAGAAAAAAAGGCAAATTAGACATAATTTCAGACAAAACCCTAAATGGACCGGACAAAAGTGTTGGCACCTTTACAAAATTGTAGGTAAATACCTTTGTTTCGAGCATTTGATGCTCGTTCGGTTTCACCTGTGGCAAGTAACAGGTGTGGGCAATATGAAAATCAGACTTGAAATCAGATAAAAGGGGAGAAGTTGACTCAGTCTTTGTATTGTTGAAAAATATAATCAATCTTAACCCCTCTCTGACATTAGACGTACTATCCCGTCCATAAAACCCGTGCCATTCTGACCATGGACGGGATAGTACGTCATAGGCGATTAGCTGCGCTCCCTCCGGGAGCGCAGCTAATCGCCGCCGGGTGTCAGCTGATTATCACAGCTGACACCCGTGACTGTGTGTCAGGAGCGGTCACGGACCGCTCCCGGCACATTAACCCCTTGCACACCGCGATCAAACATGATCGCGGTGTACTGGGGGCACAGGGGAGGATCGCGCAGGCAGGGGGCTCCCTGCGCGCCCCCCTAGACCCTCAGACCAGCGCGATGTGATCGCGCTGCTCTGAGGGCTTCCTCCCTCCCAGGACCCGGATCCAAGATGGCGCTGGGGTCCTGGAGGGAGGCGGCTTCCTCAGTGCCTGCCGAGAGCAGGCATGAGGAAGCGTCCTGCACTGCCTGTCACATCGCTGGTGTGACAGAGTGCTATGCACACTGTCACACCAGCGATCTGATGAAATACAGTGATGTCCCACCCTGGGACAAAGTAAAAAAGTAAAAAAAAGTAAAAATAAACGTGTAAAAAAAAAAATCCAAAAAAAAAAAAAAAATATTCCCCAATAAATTCATTACTTATTGTAAATAAAAAAAATAAAACAATAAAAGTACACATATATGGTATCGCCGCGTCCGTAACGACCCCCCCTATAAAACTGTCCCACTAGTTAACCCCTTTTGTGAACCCCTTAAAAAATAAAAAATAAAAACGAAGCAAAAAATCAGTGCTTTATCATCATACCGCTGAACAAAAAGTGGAATAACACGCGATCAAAAAGACGGATATAAATAAACATGGTACCGCTGAAAACGTCATCTTGTCCCGCAAAAAACGAGCCGTCACACAGCATCATGAGCGAAAAAATAAAAAAGTTATAGCTCGCAGAATAAAGCGATGCAAAAATAATTATTTTTTATATAAAATTGTTTTTATTCTATAAAAGCGCCAAAACATAAAAAAATTATATAAATGAGGTATCGCCATAATCGTACTGACCCGAAGAATAAAACTGCTTTATCGATTTTACTACACGCGGAACAATAAAAACGCCTCACCCAAAAGAAATTCATGAATTGCTGATTTTTGTTCATTCTAACCTCCCAAAAATCGAAATAAAAAGCGATCAAAAAATGTCACCTGCTCAAAAATGGTACCAATAAAAGCGTCACCTCGTCCCGCAAAAATTAAGACCTCACATGACATTGTGGGCCAAAATATGCAAAAATTATAGCTCTCAAAATGTGGCGATGCAAAAAACTACTTTTTGCAATAAAAAGCGTCTTTTAGCGTGACAGCTGCCAATCATAAAAACCGCTATAAATAGTAAATCAAACCCCCTTTATCACCCCCTTAGTTAGGGAAAAATAATAAAATAAAAAAAATGTATTTATTTCCATTTTCCCATTAGGGTTAGGGTTAGGGTTTCGGCTAAAGTTAGGGTTAGGGTTGGCGCTAAAGTTAGGATTAGGGTTAGAGTTAGGATTAGGGTTAGGGTTGGGATTAGGGTTGGGACTAGGGTTAGGGGTGTGTTGGGGTTAGGGTTGGAGTTAGAATTGGGGGGTTTCCGCTGTTTAGGCACATCAGGGGCTCTCCAAATGTGACATGGCGTCTGATCTCCATTCCAGCCAATTCTGCGTTGAAAAAGTCAAACGGTGTTCCTTCACTTCTGAGCTCTGCCATGCGTCCAAACAGTAGTTTATCCCCACATATGGGGTATCAGCGTACTCTGGACCCCAAGAGTTATTGTGAAATTTGTCCTATTTCTTCTGTTACCCTTGGGAAAATAAAAAACTGGGGGCGAAAATATTATTTTTGTAAAAAAAATAAGATTTTTTTTGTTTTTAACGGCTGTACATTATAAACTTCTGTGAAGCACTTGGGGCTTCATAGCGCTCACCACACATCTAAATAAGTTCCTTGTGGGGTCTATTTTCCAAAATGGGGTCACTTGTTGGGGATTTCCACTGTTTAGGCGCATCAGGGGCTCTCCAAATGCGACATGACGCCCCAGACCATTCCATCAAAGTCTGCAATCCAAAACGTCACTACTTCCCTTTCCGAGCCCTGACATGCGCCCATACAGTAGTTTTCTCCCACATATTGGGTATCAGCGTACTCAGGACAAATTGGACAACAACTTTTGGGGTCCAATTTCTCCTGTTGCCCTTGTGAAAATAAAATATTGGGGGCGAAAAAATCATTTTTGTAAAAAAAAAAAGGATTTTTTATTTTTAACGGCTGTGCGTTATAAACTTCTGTGAAGCACTTCGGGGTTCAAAGTGCTCACCACACATCTAGGTAAGTTCCTTGTGAGGTCTATTTTCCAAAATGGGGTCACTTGTGGGGGGTTTCCACTGTTTAGGCGCATCAGGGGCTCTCCAAATGCGACATGACGCCCCCAGACCATTCCATCAAAGTCTGCAATCCAAAACGTCACTACTTCCCTTTCCGAGCCCTGACATGCGCCCATACAGTAGTTTTCTCCCACATATTGGGTATCAGCGTACTCAGGACAAATTGGACAACAACTTTTGGGGTCCAATTTCTCCTGTTACCCTTGTGAAAATAAAATATTGGGGGCGAAAAAATCATTTTTGTAAAAAAAAAAAAGGATTTTTTATTTTTACGGCTGTGCGTTATAAACTTCTGTGAAGCACTTCGGGGTTCAAAGTGCTCACCACACATCTAGGTAAGTTCCTTGTGAGGTCTATTTTCCAAAATGGGGTCACTTGTGGGGGGTTTCCACTGTTTAGGCGCATCAGGGGCTCTCCAAATGCGACATGACGCCCCCAGACCATTCCATCAAAGTCTGCAATCCAAAACGTCACTACTTCCCTTTCCGAGCCCTGACATGCGCCCATACAGTAGTTTTCTCCCACATATTGGGTATCAGCGTACTCAGGACAAATTGGACAACAACTTTTGGGGTCCAATTTCTCCTGTTACCCTTGTGAAAATAAAATATTGGGGGCGAAAAAATCATTTTTGTAAAAAAAAAAAAGGATTTTTTATTTTTACGGCTGTGCGTTATAAACTTCTGTGAAGCACTTCGGGGTTCAAAGTGCTCACCACACATCTAGATAAGTTCCTTGTGGGGTCTATTTTCCAAAATGGGGTCACTTGTGGGGGGTTTCCACTGTTTAGGCGTATCAGGGGCTCTCCAAATGCGACATGACGCCCCAGACCATTCCATCAAAGTCTGCAATCCAAAACGTCACTACTTCCCTTCCGAGCCCTGACGTGCACCCATACAGTAGTTTTCTCCTACATATTGGGTATCAGCGTACTCAGGACAAATTGGACAACAACTTTTGGGTTCCAATTTCTTCTGTTACCCTTGTGAAAATAAAATATTGGGGGCGAAAAAATCATTTTTGTAAAAAAAAAAAAGGATTTTTTATTTTAAGGCTGTACGTTATAAACTTTAGTGAAACACCTGGGGGTTCAAAGTTCTCACCACACATCTAGATAAGTTCCTTGAGGGGTCTAGTTTCCAAAATGGTGTCATTTGTGGGGGGTTTCCACTGTTTAGGCAGATCAGGAGCTCTCCAAACACGACATGGCGTCCAGCCAATTCTGCGTTGAAAAAGTGAGATGGCGCTCCTTCCCTTCCAAACTCTGCCATGCACCCAAACAGTGGTATACCCCCACATATGGGGTATCAGTGTACTCAGGACAAATTGCACAATAACTTTTGGAGTCTTGTTACCCTTGGAAAAATAAAAATTGGGGTGAAAAGATCATTTTTGTGGAAAAAATATGATTTTTAAATTTTACGGCTCTACGTTATAAACTTGTGTGAAGCACTTGAGGGTTCAAATTGCTCACCAAAGATCTAGATAAGTTCCTTAGGGGGTCTAGTTTCCCAAATGGGGTCATTTGTGGGGGGTTTCCACTGTTTAGGCACATCAGGGGCTCTCCAAATGCAACATGGCATCCAATCTCAATTCCAGCCAATTTTGGTTGGAAAAAGTCAAATGGTGCTCCTTCCCTTCCGAGCTCTGCCGTGCGCCCAAACAGTGGTTCCCCCCCACATATGGGGCATCAGCGTACTCAGGACAAATTGGACAACAACTTATGTGGTCCAATTTCTCCTGATACCCTTGGGAAAATAAAAAATTAGTGACTAAAAGATAATTTTTGTGGGAAAAAAACAGGATTTTTTATTTTCATGCCCGGGCATTATAAACTTGTGTGAAGCACTTGGGGGTTCAAAGTGCTCACCAAAGATCTAGATAAGTTCCTTAGGGGGTCTAGTTTCCAAAATGGGGTCACTTGTGGGGATTTCCACTGTTTAGGCTCATCTGGGGCACTGCAAACGGAACATGACCCCCATCAACGTCTGCATTCCAAAACGTTACTACTTCCTTTCCAAGCCCTGCCGTGCGCCCAAACAGTTTTCCACCCCCACATATGGGGTATCAGCGTACTCAGGACAAATTGGACAACAACTTTTGGGGTCCAATTTCCTTGGGAAAATTCAAAAATTTAGGACTAAAAAATCATTTTTGTGGAATTTTTTTTTTTTTTTTTCACACCCAGGCATTATAAACTTTTGTGAAACACTTGGGGGTTCAAAGTGCTCACAACAGATCTAGATAAGTACCTTAGGGGGTCTAGTTTCCAAAATGGTGTCACTTGTGGGGGGTTTCCACTGTTTAGGCGCATCAGAGGTTCTCCAAGCGCGACATGGCGTCCAATCTCAACTCCAGCCAATTTTAGTTTGAAAAAGTCAAACGGCGCTCCTTCCCTTACGAGCTCTGCCGTGTGCCCAAACAGTGGTTTTCCCCCACATATGGGGTATTGGCGTACTCAGGAGAAATTGCATAACAACCTTATCTGTCCATTTTCTCCTTTTACCCTTGTGAAAATAAAAAAAAAGTTTGTAAAAGATCATTTTTGTGGCTAAAAAGTTAAATATTCATTTTTTCCTTCCACGTTGCTTTAGTTCCTGTGAAGCACCTGAAGGGTTAATAAACTTCTTGAATGTGGTTTTGAGTACCTTGAGGGGTGCAGTTTTTAGAATGGTGTCACTTTTGGGTATTTTCTGTCATGTAGACCCCTCAAAGTGACTTCAAATGTGAGGTGGTCCCTAAAAAAAATGGCTTTGTAAATTTTGTTGTAAAAATGAGAAATCGCTGGTCAACTTTTAACCCTTATAACTTCCTAACAAAAAAAAATTTTGATTCCAAAATTGTGCTGATGTAAAGTAGACATGTGGGAAATGTTATTTCTTAACTATTTTGTGTTACATATTTCTCTGTTTTAAGGGAATAAAAATTCAAAGTTTGAAAATTGCTAAATTTTCAAAATTTTCGCCATATTTGCGTATTTTTCAAAAATAAACGCAAGTTATATGGAAGAAATTTTACCACTAACATGAAGTACAATATGTCACGAGAAAACAATCTCAGAAACGCGAAGATCCGTTGAAGCGTTCCGGAGTTATAACCTCATAAAGAGACAGTGGTCAGAATTGTAAAAATTGTCCCGGTCATTAACGTGCAAACCACCCTTGGGGGTGAAGGGGTTAAGGATACAAGTCCATCTCCAGAGATCTTGATGTTTCTTTGTCCACCGTGCGCAACATAATCAAGAGATTTATAACCCATGGCTCTGTAGCTAATCTCCTTGGATGTGGAAAGCAGGGAAAAATTGATGACAGGTTGGAACGCAGGATAATCTGGATGGTGGATGAGCAGCCCCAATCAAGGTCCAAAGAAATTTAACTGTCTTTCAGACTCAGGGTGCAATACTGTCAGTGCAAACTATCCGTCGACATTTGAATAAAATTAAATGCAGTGGCAGGAGAAGCCAGGAGGACCCCACTGCTGACACAGAGACATAAAAAGCTAGACTGCAGTTTGCCAAAATGTACGTAAGTCAAAATCCTTCTGGGAAAGCCTCAAGATAGAGCTTTTTAGTAAAGCAAGAAAAGAACACAGCACCTACAGTCAAATATGGTGGAAGTTCAAAGATGTTTTGGGGTTGTTTTGCTGCCTCTGGCACTGAATGCCTTGATTCTCGGTTGCAATGTAGGGCCCAGGGTCAGAAAGCTGGATTTGCGTTCTAGGTCATGTGTCTTCCAGCAGGACAATGACCCCAAACATACTTCAAGAAGCACCCAGAAATGGATGGAAACAAAGAGCTGGAGAGTCCTGAAGTGGACTGTAATGAGTTCAGATCTAAATCCCATTGATCACCAGGGAGAGATCTTAAAATTGTTGTTGGGAGAAGGTGCCTTCACATATGAGAGACCTGGAGCAGTTTGTGAAAGAAAAGTCGGTCGGAATCCCAGCTGAGAGGTGTGAGAAGATTGTTGATGGTTATAGGAAGTGATGAATTAGTTATTTATTCCAAAGGGTGTGTAACCAAATATTAAGTTGAGGGTGCCAACAATTTTGTCCTGCCCGTTTTTGGGGTTTTGTGTGAAATTATGTCCAATTTGCCTTTTTTTCTCTTTTTTTTTGTGTTGTTCCAATACACACAAAGGAATTAAACATGTATAACAAAACATGTATACTTCATTTTCTGGAACAATTGCATGGGTGCCAACAATATCAGCCATGACTGTATATATTTTATTAGTCTTGAACCTTGACTTGATTACACGTGCAATATTGTAATATTGTAGTGTATTGTAACACTGTCCTTCTCTTAGTGCAGCCATGTATGGTGGCATCGATGGGAGTCAGAAAAGTCACCTTCATCTTCAACATCGTAAATGTCACTGTCGGAAATGACAGCATCATCTAAGAGGTTAATCTGTTGCGATCGGAGCGCGCTCTGTTTGCAGCAGTTAGAATTTGGTTCCGACTGTATAACCAGCCCGGCACCTACAATGTATGGAGCAAACTTGGCTCCTACACTCCATACATGAAATGCACGTATTTGCCATAGATGTACAGCGAAAATCACAAGTTGGAAGCCCATTCGGCACCACATTCCCTGCTGTACAATGTTTTTTTTACTTAAATACATGGATTTTGCACTAAAAATGATTTTTTTTGCAATTGGGTTTCACTAAAAATGTTGTACCGTTTCCTTTCGTAGCCTCTGTGTTGCACTGTCTATTTCTGGCTGTAGAATGAGTTAACCGAGTATCTGTCAGTCAGCTCACTATGACAGTTTTCCTTTTTCTGAGCTCCTCTCAGCTGATTTATGACCACAGACCAGATCAAAGTTGAATGTTCAGAGAAATAAAGAACCTGTAAAAGCAAATAGATGCAATATTTTAATGGAACCCAGTGGTAGAAATTATTCAGAAAAAATATGGCACCAAAGCGATTCGATCTCTTGATGAGTAAGCACTGAGCTCGTTCTTTGGCTTGTACAAGCCGATGATCGGGAACAAGGGTTCTTTTGAACGATTGGTGATTATTGCTTCTGGTAAAAGACCTCAGCTGAGAACTCACAACTTTTCCATTCTATTCTCAATCATAACGCGTCATCTACCTGGATTTTTCTCACGTGATGATTACTTTTTGGTCTATTGTCTTGTAGATGTAGGAAAGTTGACTTTATTTGTCTAGAAGAGCTGAGTATGTCATTTTGTCTGCAGCCTCGTTCAGACTTCAGTGATTTTTCTCCTTCACTAAAAAAGTTGACCAATTTTTGTCATGAGTTTTGGATCAGAATTTCATCAGAGTTTGGTCAAAGTTTCAGTTTTTTTTTCCATATGCGAAAAAAAAAAAGAGTTGATGGAGGTTTCTGAAGCTTCTCTTATCAGTCAATAAAAAATGGACAGAACACAGGTGGCATCCGAGAGCGGCCCGATTTTATCATGGACCTGTAGAATTGCATTTGCATATATCTCCATGTCTTGGTACAGATTGCTAAGAACCACGAGTGGTGGTGAGTTCTCCTTCAATGGAAGTCTTCAAACAGAGGCTGGACAGACATCTGTCTGAGATGGTTTAGTGAATCCTGCATTGAGCAGGGGGTTGGACACGATGACCCTGGAGGTCCCTTCCAACTCTACCATTCCATGATTCTATGACTTATTCAGATGTCAGTTTTTCACGTAAGAGATATATCTGTGTTTTTCCAAGATGAATCTCGTACCTATCACAGTTTATGGGGCAGTTCATGCGTCCGAGTATTTTTGTAAGGCTGGACTCACACTAGAGAGAAATACGGACGAGTGCTATGCAAGAAAAAAATTGCATTTCACTCGGACCAATGTTAATCTATGGGGCATCTCCCAGCAGCGCTTTTTTTCTCGGCCATTTTATATGTGCGAGTGAAATCGCAGCATGCTGCAATTTGCAGCGTATATATCGGCAGAGACTCGCCAATACAAGTCTATGGGTGCGAGAAAAAAACGGACACCACACGGACCATGCGTGTGACTCGCAAGAAATACGCACCGGTGTCCTTTGAAAAGCCGGCAATTCAGTGCGGTATACTGTAAAGTCACACTGACAGGTTAAAAAAGAACAGATATACACATAGGCTAGGCGTATATATATATATATATCAGTGAGACACACATATATATATATCTTTATATTGTCTAGGGAGATACATAGCAGAATAGCCGTTAATTCATTTGTCGGCTTCTGTAAAATCATTGCAGAAGCCGACAGGATAGGAGACATGGTTTACATACAGTAAACCCAAGCTGAACAGTTAGATTTATAGATGTCAGTGACTAATACTGTTAGTAGTATGTGTGTGTAACATTTGGGACCTGTATGTATTTAATAAAAGGATGTATTCACAGAAAAAAATGGCATGGGCTCCCGCACAATTTTCTGCGCCAGAGAGGGAAAGCCAGTGACTGAGGGCAGATATTAATAGCCTAGAAAGGGACCATGGTTATTGGCCCCCTGGCTAAAAACATCTAGCCCCAGCCACCCCAGAAAAGGCATGTTCTGCATGGGTTTACTGTATGTAAACCAAGTCTCCTATCCTGTCGGCTTCTGCAATGATTTTACAGAAGCCGACAAATGAATTAACGGCTATTCTGCTATCTAGCTCTCTATGAAATATGAAGATATATACAGTATATATATATATATATGCCTCACTGACATATATATATATGTTTTGATGAATATTTCAGGCCATGGATCAGTTAAATGTCCATTTTGCAAGTCTGCGAGAAAATAACGGCATACGCATGCCATGCGGATGTCACACGGATACTTAGATGCTAGGAAATCGCATCCTCGCATTGCAAACGGATTACATAAGGATCGCTGTTCAGGGAACATTTGTGCGATTCTCGCCGTCAAAATCGGACCAATTTTTTATACGTTAAGTGTGACTCTAACCTAAAGCACAAAGACTTGTCCGATTTTGATCCAAATCTTGAATCAAACTCACTAATGGATTCCTTGTAAAAAAAATGGACTTTTGTCATGGACTGTTTTTGTTTTTTCATGGACTGTTTGATATAAGAAGTTTGAGAGACCTCCATCAGTCCGTTTTTTCCTCCACGAAAAACTGATGAAACTCTGACGGTAAAAACTTACGTTGACCAAACTATGATCAAAAACACTGATGAAACTTGAACCTTTTTTTGCGTACGAGAAAAGTCACTGGCGTGTGAATGAGGTCTTATATTATCTGAACTGACCTGCCCAAAAAAGTTCAATGACAAACGGAGCTTGACCCCAGCAGGATAGAGATGTCAGTATGTGTTTTACGGTGTCCCAGAACAAACACATATAATCAGATACGAGAAATACGTCTGATGCACTAATGGTGAAAATGGACACAAGGACCAAAAAATGGATAAAAATTGGATCCAAAATAGTTCATTTAGTCTAGGTTCACATTGCGTTAGGGCAATCCGTTTAACGGATCCGTTTGTAAGCAGCACTAACGCAATGTAACAGACATGTTAACGCACTCATAGACTTCCATTAGTGTAACGGATACTAACACATGTCAAAATCGGCATGCGTTTGCAATGGTCCGTTAGTTTGTGACGCACCTTCCAATGCGGACTACCACGTTTTCGGGTCTGGTACGGCGAACGCACAGTGAACGGAAGCGTTCGTTCTGCCATAGAACTCTATTGCAAACTCAGGCAGACGCAATTCAACCAAACGTAGCCACATGCGTTAATGCATGCATTAATGCGATGGCAAAAATACACCACAAAAAGACAATTTTGGGCAAATTGCCCTAACGCAATGTGAACCTAGCCTTACCGAAGATGGTAAAAGACCCCATAATCAAAGTGACCTTTAAAAAATGTCTAATTCTGTTAGTCCATAGATCTATTGTGTAAAATAATAGCTTGTCTGGAACCCCTGTTGGGTTAGTAGGAGACCATGATGGACATATGTGGAAATCCAAAATATACAAATGGAGAGATGCTGGTCCAGACAACAACAATTTTAGGGCCTGTATAAACGATCCGCTCAGCTTGTGAATGAGCGTTTTGATCACTTGTCAAAGGATCTGTGGGATCTTGGGATACATGGGGCCAATAATTAGGAGCAAGCAAATTTATGAACGCTTATTCTGCTAATTATCAGCCAACAATTATTAAATCAAGACGATTGAAGTGATTTCCATCAAATTTATTACAGCTGCATGCTTTTCAATACATTGGCCAAACATTGTCTTACAGGGAATCTGTTAGTAGGATCACACCTCCTAAGCTGTCAATATGAGCATGTAGGTCATAGGGAGCTAAATAAAATGATACCTTGATATCTGAGATCCAATGTCTTATTCCTGAGAAATCTATGTTTTTCTTAATATGTAAATGAGCTAATGACATCTATGGGCCGGACATAGATCTCCTCCATAGATTATTTTATATGAAAGATGGAGTTGTGTGGCCCAGCTATGCAGGCACACATAAATCCAGGAGAGTGCACAGGAAGGTAATCGCAAAAGCTTGATATCATTCATGTCACTCACACTTTCAGACACACCCACTGGTATATAAGAGGGAGTGACACGTAGCAGTGAGTCATTCAAGTCTTGGAGGGAGAGGAGTCTGTTTCCTGTCTGAGGACAGTGCAGTTTAGTCTCAGTCCAGTCTGGACTTGGAGGATACAGAGAGCTGTTCAGTGAGCTCTGGACAAGCTGACTATTCCATCGATGCTACAAGTGCTTATGATAAGAGCAGGACGAAGGGCACAGTGGAGAAGATAAAGGCTAGTGCTTCAGGTATCAAATTATCTGCACTAAATCACCGGACACCGGGTCCGAAGCGTTGCTAGAGTTTCAAGCTTAGTAACAAGATAACCGGAGGCATCTGGACTATAGGTCGCAGAGAGCAGCCCTAAGTGCCAATACGTAACCAGAGTCAGGAGGAACAAGGACTTTTAGCAGGGCCCTGCATAGAGGAACTCTGTACTCACCACTTAGAAGGCTCCACCACAAGGTTGGCCGGGCATTACAGCTATTGAGAAAGCTGGAGATTGCAGAGTTAACTTTGCTTCAAGCAAGTTGGACTCAGATACATATTGAAGTAAAGGAGGCCTCTAACCTGCTCAGCGGTTACCCGAATGTGCACTCTCCACCCCGACCAGCTCCCCGGGACCTGCTTGAACCATCTACCAGTAAAGGTATGAAAAGAAGTTGCATTGTGTGTGACTGAATTCTTAATTACACCCTGCATCACCACCATAGACTTCCAGGGACACGTCTCACCTGTGGGAGACTTACCACCCAGCTGCCCCATAACATCCCCTGTGAAGACCCTTACAGCAGCGCTGGTACAATTGACCAGAAACCACAGGTGGCGTCACGAACTATTCCAAATCCCCTGTAAATAACCCCCATTGCATGACCGCCAGGGCCACGGACCGAGCCACCGCTACCAGTGACAACTCCCATAGATTTCCATGGGCTCGGCTCCGAGTACCCCATATCCCTGGTATCCACACATGTGGTGCGAGTCAGAGTTACCAGTGTAAGACATGTAGATCATTAGAGCAGACTGTCAGTCATTACATGTCTCACGCTGGCAACTCTCCCTTTCATTTACATTAAGCTCTGCAGGTGGTCTTAGGAGATCTTTGTCCGGCTCATAAATCTCAACAGCTCATTTATATATTAAGAAAAACATGGATTTCTCTGGAATAAGACGTCGGATCGCAGATATCAAGGTATCATTTTATTCTGCTCATATGACCTACATGCCCATATAGGCGGCTTAGAATAGAAGTCCTTTTCACGTTGTTAACCTCTCCTCTTTTGAAAATTGGAAATAGTTGTCATTTTTAACGTAGTGGTAGGAAAAGCACTGCATTTTAATTATGATTTGCTGAATCTGGGATCTGAATTGGTTTTGGGATCTTAGGTCTGAATACAATATGGGGTCTAAATTATTTTTTAGGATTCTCATAGTAAAACTGCCCCAGACAATAAATGTGCAATAACTGATGACTCGGTCAGGGAAATTTGCATATTACGGGCTAATCACTTAAGGTCTCAGCAGTGGGAATACCCCCTTATAAGATATTTCCTAGTGAACCTCATAACAAAGAAATTTGCCAAGGCAGAAAACCCCTCAGACCTTCCCAATTTCTTCATTTAAGTAGAGGGCCATAAACAATGCTGCACTATTTCATGGTTATCTAGGAAATTTTACATATTTTTGGCATTTTTTTTCTCTTTTTTTTGTATGTTATGTTTTCGTGTAACAGTTTTTACTGCTTTAGACAAGTACAAGTTGTCAGACGAGTTTAGGGAGACGGTTAGGGCAGCCGAAGAGTCACTGAAAGAAAGTCAATATATAGTCTACACAACAAAGCTGAGCTCAGTGTGAGCATATTTGTTGTTTGGATAAAAAAAGTAATTTTTTCATCATTTTTTTTCTAATTATACTTTTATAATAAAAATGTTTATTTTTTTAATATTGTTCTATTACATAATTCTGATTTCAGGTTTGCGACATGGAGTTTGGCTGCAGATATATTTATGTAGATGATCCCAAAGGTCAAAATATGGCGCAGCCAGGATACCTCCAGCCTCCAGTGACTGTACCACAGTCCCAGTATGGTACGTACCGATATAATTTGGGAGACCTTCAGAGCAGCACTTACAAGCTACATAGCAAACAGCTTGTAAATGCTGCACTCTTTGCCTAAGAGCCCTCGGCAACCTCAACAATGAAAGGAAAGCAATAAAATTAAAAATCCCTCCACTCTTGAGAATGAAGAGGATATTTACAAACAATTTGCAATTTTATGCTTTTTGTTGAGACAAGAGGAAATCCAGGACTTTATGAAAAACAAAAAATGTGCCTAAGGACTAATAGGCAGGTAATTGCTGCCTACCTGCCTGTAGTGCACAGCGCCGATCTTCCCCAGCATAGACTGCTCCTGCAGGTGATTCAGCTGCCTTTGCTGACATTATGTCGACAGTGCAGAGGCTTCTGTTGACAGGACGGGACTTCCGACTTCATGACTGACAGATTCCCGCTGCCTAAATGGGGGAGCCGACTGTCAATCAGAATGATGGAATATCGGAAGCCACGCCCCATCGACAGAGCTGGACGGAAAAGAAGCCGCTGCTGTGTAGACATGACATCAGCAGAGACAGCTGAATCGCCGTCAGGAGCGGTCTGTGACTTTTCTGTGCCAGCAAAGAACAGCGCCGGGCACAACTGGCAGGGAGGTAGCTACTACCTGCCTGTTAGTGCATAGGTGCATTTTTTGTTTTTCACAAAGCCCCTGGTATCCCTTTTAACTTCAAGTTTGGCTTCAATTTCCATGAGTATTTATATTTTGATGTACTTTTTTATAGGAGTTACTCTTGGACCTCAATTTTATGACAATTTCCATCATGAAAAGAAATACAGCAATAATGCAGGAGGTATTGGTAAGAATTATGGCAAACACAAGCACAGACAGTCTGATCTCCTACATCTAGTTTGTTGAGAGTGAATTCTATAATTTTGCATTTGTACATTTTATTATCTACATCAAAATTTATAAATGGCTAGAAAGGAGGTTGTGGATAAAGAGGTTGTCTGGCCTTGATTTGACACATATCAAATTTGTGTCATATTTTTTTAGAAATTCACTGAACCATGCGAATTTGAAAAATCTGTGATTTGCTTATTGAGAATAGCCAAAAATATTAATTTTACACATTGCAAAGGATTGTATCTGCCATCAAAAGCTCACAGGACCTCGGGCATGGCTGGGCAGGCTCATACATAATGCCTGGCAGTAATCACATCACATGGTATAGCACAGCCATTAGTATGAACAAATCATAGCCAGTATAAAAGCAGAGGCAGGGAATGCAGCATCCACTTTAGGGTGAATCTGGATAGGAAGATGACATCACGGCTCACAGCTTAGACACAGAGATGTGCTGAGAAAGCCATAAAACAGTGAACAAGTTCTACAGATAGTGTGTGACAGTGAAGGGAGGTACAGGGCACCTCCGGATGATGTTCCCTTTCTACAGTGCACTATCAGTCCTTGACTCTGTTCTGCCTGATCTATCCCCCCTTCAACAGCCCCTGTTGGTACCAGGGACCTTCTATCTGCATTCCAGCTTCCCTGAGACCCACAATCTTTCCCTCTCACTGGGACCTTACCGACATCTTCACCACAGGGGAGACAGAGACATGGAAAACAATGCCTCTTCTGGGCCCCAGGCACGAGACTGCCCCAGGAACTGCACAACACTTCAGCTGTGTCCTCATACTGTTTGGAGACTTGGCACTGACAGGACCCCTTCACCGCTGCATCACTACCTTGGAAACAGTCAAACATTGTCATTGTTGAGCACTTCCTCTGACTGAACTCTCCTCCACTAGCACTAGATTTGAAGCAGGAAGTGCTTTCCTATATCCTTTTTTTATCTGATCTAACCCCTCCCAATGTGTGGGCTAATCCCAAACTGTTAACTATATACTACCCTGAGCGATGTAAACTGTATCCCTATGCCTTGCAATGATTCTCCTAGTGGACAGACCTCCCCAATTTCTAGGAACGACCTTGAGGTAAAACCTCCAGGAAAACCGAGACACGAGGTCAAAATGCAAAAGCTTTATAAAACATGTAACCATAAAACATTCATATTCATATTCATATTAACTGTTCTTGACTCGACATCTTCTTCTACCCCCTACAACAGCAAAGCAGTAAAGAGCAGCTACCATCCTCCATTCATATAGAGATCATATTTATGGTAATAAGGATGACCTATTTGTCCGAGGAAAAAAATCGGACATGTGAACTACCCCATAGATTATCATAGATACAAGTGTTATCCGTTAAAAACACAGATAGACCTCGTACGTGAAAAACTGACGTCTAGATGAACCCTTACAGTCAACTGGGGCACCTGTAGCAGAATTTTCACAAAATGACTTGTGGTAAAAGTGACATCCTATTACTGAGAAATGTTTAAAACGTTTGTACCTAGTGGGGTTTCCAGTGGTTGGACCCCCAGCGATCATTAAGTTATCTTCTATCCTGCAGACATAACTTCCCATCTTTGTACAAACCCTTTAAAGTCAATGAGATCTTCAAGGGGTTATTTACTACCTGCACTTGCGGTCCCGGGGTACCGTCACACTCAGCGACGCAGCAGCAATCCCGACAACGATACGACCTGGCAGGGATAGTTGCTGCGTCGCTATGTGATCGCTGGTGAGATGCCAAACAGTAAGATCTTCCCAAGGACGCAGCAACGATCAGTGACCCGTAGCGACCTGTGTAATGATGTGTCTCCTATGTGTCTCAGTGCAGAGTCGCTAGCGAGATCGTTGGTAAAAGGTGTCAAACACACGGATGCATGCTACCCAGGGGGATCTCAACGACCAAAGAAAGGTCCAGGCATTTCTGACACGACCAGCGATCTCACAGCAGGGGCCTGATCGCTGGTACGTGTCCATTATAGCGAGATCGCTGCTGAGATCGCTGTTACATCACAAAACTTGTGACTCAGCAGCGATCTCGCTTAGTGTGACAGGGGCTTAAGAAACCCGGCCACTTTTGTAGTTTCATCCATTTAAGAAATTGAGATAAATCCTTTAAGCTGTTTATGAAAACAAGTAGTTGGAGAAAAAACAGAAAGCAGAATTTACACTGGGAAAGAAAATTGATAATAAAGATGGATGGATGGATAGATTGTAGTTGGATAATGGATGGATAATTAATAGATGAATGGACGGATGATAGTTAATAGATAGATAGATGAAAGATAGATAATAGATAGGGGATAGATAAATAGATAGATGGATAAATAGAGAGATAGATAATACATAGATAAATTAATAGATAGATAGAGATAGATCTAAGTAGAGGAAAAAAACATAAATATATAGCCACACACACCTACATGTATATCTATTACAAAGTCTCATTTATTATGTATATTGCCATTCCTTATTATACAGTGCCCTTTCTTGTTATGTATAGCATCGTCCCTTACATATTGGATTATATAGAGCCCTGTTTTTTTTATTACATACAGTCCTGTCTTGTTAGCTGTATAACGCAATGATGGCTGATGGAGCATGGGAAAGCTTATTTTCCAATGGAGGAGCAGATGGACTGGTAGTCTGGTCACCAGCTCCTCCATCAGCAGTCATTTTATATCTAACAAGAGAGGGGACTATGTAATAAAAGAGGGCTCTGTGAATAACAAAAATAGCAAGAAAACACTATGTAAGAGACAGCACTGTACATAACAGCAGGGGAAGCTATGTAATAAGAGACGGCATCATAAAAAGTGACTACACTATACAGTCCCTGACAGAAGTTATGTCGCTTATCCATGTTATGTAAATAAAAGCTTATAACCTGACATTAAATTCATCCATTGGTTTTATAAATTACTCTTTTGAAAGCTGAAACCCTCCGAAATGTGGTTTGGTTAAGAAAATAATTTGGCATCAATGCAGAAATATTGATCATTTAATGAGCACAGAATGGTCAGGTTTTGGTAAGACAAAAGTTTTGTCACCTGGTCATATAATGCACCCAATCCTAGTTTACATCCTCACCAGTGCTCAGTAAATGATCGGTTAATTAGTGGGTGTGTATAAAAAGAAACCCAGCACCCCAGACCTTCACTTGAACTGCAACTTGAGCTCTGACAACATGCCAAAAATCCACCCAGTGACCAAATCCTTGATTATCAAGAGGCTGAAGACCAGATCCACTGCAGAGGTGGCTGGCACCTTTGGTGTGTCTCAGCGTCAAATACAAAGAATTAAAAAAAGATTTGAAGAGACTGGAGATGGGTTTGACAAGCCCAGGTCCGGCAGACCCCGCAAGACAACTGCTCAGGAGGAACGTTTGTTGGTTAGAAAATCCAAAGCAAGCTCCTCTTCCACTGCAGCAGAGCTCCAACAGACCTGGTCACCTCAAGTCCCTGTGTCAACTAGAACAGTTTGTAGGATTCTGCCTTGAAATGGCCTCCATGGTCGATTCAGTGCCCAGAAGCCAGCACTAAACAAAAGGCAAATAAAAAACCATGTGGCATTTGCAAAGTCCCACAGCCTGCTAAACAGATGGACGCTGGAAAAGTGGCAGAAAGTGGATTTCTTTGATGAATCTTCAGTAGAATTACACCACAGGCACCGCAAATACTGCAGGAGACCTACTGGAGCCCATATGGATCCAAAATACACCCAGAAAACAGTTAAATTTGGTGGTGGAAAGATCATGGTCTGGGGTTAAATTCAGTATGGGGTGTACGAAACATTTGCAAGGTGGAAGGCAATATCAATAGCCTAAAATATCAAGAAGTATTAGCTACCTCTTACATTCCAAATCATAAAAGGGGTCAAATTCTGCAGCAGGATGGTGCTCCATCTCATACATCCATCTCATCTCTAAAGTTCCTCCAGGCAAAAAAGATCAAGGTGCTCAAGGACTGGCCAGCCCAGTCACCAGACATGAACATCATTGAGCATGTTTGGGGTAGGATGAAAGAGGAAGTTTGGAAGACAAAACCAAGGAATCTAGATGAACTCTGGGAGGCATGTAAGACTGCATTCTTTGCTATTCCTGATGACTTCATTAATAAATTGTATGAATCATTGTTGAACCGCATGGATGCAGTCCTTCAAGCTCATGGAAGTCAAACAAAATATTAAATATGACTCTAATAGCACCACAACTTAATTCACCAATGTTATGCAACATATATTTGTATTTTAAGATAATTATTTGTTTGAATATCACATTACTTTCTGTGGGCGACAAAACTTTTGTCTTGCCAAAATCTGACCATTCTGTGTCCATTAAATGATCAATATTTCAGCATTGATGCCAATTTATTTTCTTAACCTAAACCAAATTTGGGAGGGTTTCAGCTTTCAAAAGAGTAATTTATAAAACCAATGGATGAATTTAACGTCCGGTTATAAGCTTTGATTTACATAACATGGATAAGCGACATAACTTCTGTCAGAAACTGTATACTGAGTAGAGTTGAGCGATACTTTCCGATATCCAAAAGTATC
This sequence comes from Oophaga sylvatica, assembly GCA_033576555.1. Lineage (NCBI taxonomy): Eukaryota > Metazoa > Chordata > Amphibia > Anura > Dendrobatidae > Oophaga > Oophaga sylvatica. The sequence goes on from JARQOD010002031.1 coordinate 24,693, forward strand.
GGAATCGGAATGGTATCGCCGATACCCAAAAAATATCGGCGATACCGATACCGGAAATACAATGTAAGTCTATGGGAACAAAATATCGGAATTAAAAAAAACCCATTCTTGCCTTGTTGGTTAATTGTACATGAAGGAAAACAACAAAGAGTAATGTAGAATTTATTGGGGGAGGTTGAGGAGACATTAAAGGCATAGATGTTTAACACAATGCAATGGAATAGCATTAATATTTCTTTTTTTGAAATACGTTTGGATTGACGAAGAAATTGACAATGTTGTTAACCTTTTTTCTATTTTGTCAAATATGTCTGTTTCACAACTTCCATGCTCTTCACCTTTTTAACTTTTCACACACTTTCTCCTTCATAATCTTCAGCAGCATCATCTTTCTCATCAAATTATTCTTCATCTTCACCTTCTTAATCTTCTAAAACTTCTTGCTATTCATCTTTTTGTTAACATTACTTATATTGTTCTTATTAAACAGTTATTATTCTTCATATTCTACTTCTTCATCTTCTTCCTATTCATCCTTTTCATCATATTCTTATTTGTGACAGACATTCCTGTACTTGTAATCTGTAAAACTCTGAATTTTCATCCTTCCGTTCTTGCTGTCACGAAAGATTTTAATTACAACAGTATTTGTCCGCGTTCAGTTTAGCCTGCAGCAGCATCAGGCATTTTCCAGGGGCACCACGAGGAGGAACGGACTCACCCCCATACACTGCTTAGTCTTCTTCTGCTTAGAATTTAGAGCATATATTTTGCTCTTCATTTTGGTCTTATACTTAATGTTCTTCTGCTTTTTGATCTTCTGCTTATTGTTCTTCTGTCTCTTGTTCTGTATCTTGTAGTTTGTCTTAACCTTCTTTGTCCTGTTGGTGATGGTACAAAAGCCAATGGAAGTAACGAGGACCAGCTGACTGTGCTGGAACCCGGAGGGTCAGCAGAAGGAAAAGAGCCAATGGCACAACCGAGGACCAGCTGACGTTACTGGGACACGGTTACTAAGCAGGAGGTACCTGTGCTCCAAAGCACTACCAAGGAGCAGCAGACGTTGCTGGAACTCGGATACCGACATGGAGGCACCTAGGCCAAAGGCACTGCGGAGAACCAGCTGACGGTACTGGAACCCGGATGGGTAGCAGAAGGTACAAGAGCCAATGAAAGTAACGAGGACCAGCTGACTGTGCTGGAACCCGGAGGGTCAGCAGAAGGAAAAGAGCCAATGGCACAACCGAGGACCAGCTGACGTTACTGGGACACGGTTACTAAGCAGGAGGTACCTGTGCTCCAAAGCACTACCAAGGACCAGCAGACGTTGCTGGAACTCGGATACCGACATGGAGGCACCTAGGCCAAAGGCACTGCGGAGAACCAGCTGACGGTACTGGAACCCGGATGGGTAGCAGAAGGTACAAGAGCCAATGAAAGTAACGAGGACCAGCTGACTGTGCTGGAACCCGGAGGGTCAGCAGAAGGAAAAGAGCCAATGGCACAACCGAGGACCAGCTGACGTTACTGGGACACGGTTACTAAGCAGGAGGTACCTGTGCTCCAAAGCACTACCAAGGACCAGCAGACGTTGCTGGAACTCGGATACCCACATGGAGGCACCTAGGCCAAAGGCACTGCGGAGAACCAGCTGACGGTACTGGAACCCGGATGGGTAGCAGAAGGTACCCATGGAAATTAAAGTTGAGGCAGCAGGACTTTTTGCCGTTCACACAGCAGGGGAACAGCTGACATTACTGAACCCCAGTAACACAGGAGCAAGTGTAGACTATGCTAACAGCACTTCCGAGAAACAACTGGCGGTGTTGTAGCCCAGGGATGAGAAGAGAACAGGGTGGAGGCAGCAGGACTGTTTGCCGTTCACACAGCAGGGGAACAGCTGACATTACTGAACCCCAGTAACACAGGAGCAAGTGTAGACTGTGCTAACGGCACTTCCGAGAAACAACTGGCGGTGTTGTAGCCCAGGGATGAGAAGAGAACATGGTGGAGGCAGCAGGACTTTTTGCCGTTCACACAGCAGGGGAACAGCTGACATTACTGAACCCCAGTAACACAGGAGCAAGTGTAGACTGTGCTAACAGCACTTCCGAGAAACAACTGGCGGTGTTGTAACCCAGGGATGAGAAGAGAACAGGTGGAGGCAGCAGGACTTGTTTGCCGTTCACACAGCAGGGGAACAGCTGACATTACTGAACCCCAGTAACACAGGAGCAAGTGTAGACTGTGCTAACAGCACTTCCGAGAAACAACTGGCGGTGTTGTAGCCCAGGGATGAGAAGAGAACATGGTGGAGGCAGCAGGACTTTTTGCCGTTCACACAGCAGGGGAACAGCTGACATTACTGAACCCCAGTAACACGGAGCAAGTGTTAACTGTGCTAACAGCACTTCCGAGAAACAACTGGCGGTGTTGTAACCCAGGGATGAGAAGAGAACAGGTGGAGGCAGCAGGACTGTTTGCCGTTCACACAGCAGGGGAACAGCTGACATTACTGAACCCCAGTAACACAGGAGCAAGTGTAGACGTGCTAACAGCACTTCCGAGAAACAACTGGCGGTGTTGTAGCCCAGGGATGAGAAGAGAACATGGTGGAGGCAGCAGGACTTTTTGCCGTTCACACAGCAGGGGAACAGCTGACATTACTGAACCCCAGTAACACAGGAGCAAGTGTAGACTGTGCTAACAGCACTTCCGAGAAACAACTGGCGCTGTTGAAGCCCAGGGTCAAGGAGGGTGTAGGCAGAGGCCTAGTATGAGACGTTTGAAGTAGAAGTTGTAGTTAGCAGCAGTAATTTTTGCCAGACACACAGCAGGGGAACAGCAGGCGTTACTGAACCCCAGAAACACATCAGCGATTGTTTTCATCTGTGCATCTAACACTTCTGAGCAGCAACTGGCGCTGTTGAAGCCCAGGGTCAAGGAGGGTGTAGGCATAAAATATTGAGTTATTGCCTTGTTACGTGGCCATTGCAAATGTATGTACTTCAAACAAGAATAAATGAAGTTTTACTACGACAATAAAATGATGAATTTCAATTACAAGAATAGAAAAATATTTATACTTGACAGTCCTCTGTGGTTGATAACGTTTAATGGCTAACTGAAAATATGGTAACAAATTCAAAGCTTTCGAGACTACTCAGGTGTCTTCATCAGGCTAAGAGTAAAGCCAAAAATGAAGAATCACATATTTCTACACACAACAGGACACAGGAATAGCTAAGACAAGTGAGGGAGGGACAAGTGAGGGGAGACCGGCAACAAAAAGGAGAACAAGGATGAATTATCAGCGCCACACAATCACAGATAAATTAATGAATTTACCTGTGGCAAAAGACTTTTGTATGCCCGGTCATAGCATGATGGATATGGAATTACTGGTATTAAAATATAACTTCAAATATGAGAAACGTACAAAGGTTTCAGAATATAAGCTCATCATGACCTTTGACACTGTTAGTGATGGAATGAATAGATCACATGGATTTATGTCATTCTATATCAATTAAGGAATCTGCGTCTATGCCCTTCCAGGGTCATGAAAACCCAAAAAAAGACGCCAATGAGAGGGCAATCAAACTTTCTATCCTTATCTAGGAACTGTTCCAATATTTATGTTCATCCCTGTGAGATAATGACAGTTCTGATACACGTCACTTACTTGTCTTACCTATTGCACTATTCCTGTGTCCTGTTGTGTATAGAAATATGTGATGCTTAATTTTTTATTTAGTCTTTGCCTGATGAAGAGACGTGAGTAGCCTTGAAAGCTTGCAATTTGTTTCCATCTTTTCAGTTATCCATTAAAAGGTATCAACCACTGCTGACTCTGAAGTCTAAATATTTTTCTATCTACTGGCTAACACGGTACAAAGATACACATGTTTTCTAATTTCAAGAAGGAAAAATAAAGAAAATACAAATATAAACGCATATATGCACATGCCAAAAATAAATGGAACAACACAACACCCAAAAAATTGGTAACAAAATATAGTGTTGTAAATTTAAGAATAAAAGTCCATTTTTTTTTTATGAATAATGCTTAAGGAACGCTATGTTAAACCATAACATAGTGAAGACAATGGATTTTGTAATAGTCACTCATCATCATCATCGCAAATTTTATGTGACAGTCACAGACATTTCAATTATTTAAGTTCATAAAATCGTAACTTTCTATAGCATGTATGACATGTCCAGCATGGACTCATCAATGTGATGATTGATGACACAATAATGTACGATAAAAAATAACCATTTAAAAAAACATTAGGCATTGTTTGTCACAATTTAAGTGTGTGCCTGCAAGTGTAGGTGAAACAAAGGCTAGGATAGCAAAGGTATATTCTATGTCTGTATCAGACAGTGGACAGCCTCTGATGGGTAATGCCGATGTTATACTGTACGTCAATAAAGTCTGCGGCTGAAATCATGCATTTTTTGCTTGTAGAGTGTTGAAGAGGGTAAAAGAATGTCTGGTTGCGCAAAGCTTTATCCGTCAACACTACCTTCCTACTGTCACGCGTAGGGTAGGGTAGCGTGTGGCAATTAGCTGACTATAAAATGTGAGGTTAGGCTGCGTTATTGCGCACTAGGGACGCAAAAAAAAATACAGCAGTAATAATTTAATGTGTAATACTCCACCTATGACAAACAAAAAAATTACGTTCCCTCTTTAACAATGTACAAGACTAACAAGCCTAATGGTTGACGCTGACTTAATTGAGATACAGTATTACATCAACATTGTCCATGAGTAACTATGCACTGTGATACCTATATACCAGTATTAATTTATATCTCTTGTGGTTGTTTCAACAGCACTTGCAGGTATAACTACCTATTGTCAGTATGCATGATGCACTTTCTAGATGTAATAATTTATTATTGGACATTATTACCATGTTTACATGCTGGCCATTTCATATATGGTGTTTGAAGTTACAGTTGGCATCAGTATGTGTATTTTATAATGTCTGTCATAAATAAAACTCGTGATGATGATGATGAGGATTTAATGATTCGTACATCCATTGACTGCATTATCTTACAGGTACAGATAAAGTTCCTTAAAAAGCATTAATTCATAAGTATGAAATGTACTTTTATGCATTAATTTCAAAATGTGAAGAGTAGACTATGTTTTATTTTTTGTTACCATTTCTAATAGACATGTGCAGATATGCGCTGTGATGACAAATTATTATTTGTCCATATTTGTCATAAAAATTTATCATTCTAGGCCTGCAAAACTTCACAATTTCATGTTTTCAGCATAACAAGCAGGGTGACGGCTCTTCCCTATTTGGAGCATGTTGGTCATGTGTTTTTCTGTCCATGTGTCGGGAACAGGAGACTTCTTGCCGTTCACACAGCAGGGGAACAGCTGGCGTTACTGAACCCCACTAACAGTAGAGCTTGTGTTTTGTTCTGTGGACACGACACTTCTGAGCAGCAACTGGCAGTGTTGGAGCCCAGGGAGTAGAGTTCAGGTGGTAGAAAGATGAACATAACAGGAGACATGGATAACGTTGCGAACCAGTTATTTAATCTGAAAACGGACAGACAAATTCTGGCGAGATCCATGCCTTGTTCATTTTCAGAAAAGTAAGCCGGTCTACATTATCGGAGGATAGTCGCATGCGACGGTCTGTTAGTACACCACCTGCAGCACTAAAGACGCGCTCCGATAATACACTGGCAGCAGGGCAAGCCAGCACCTCCAATGCATACTGGCTAAGCTCTGGCCATGTATCCAGCTTAGAGACCCAAAACTTGAATGGGGAAGAGCCATCTGGGAGTACACTGAGAGGCAAAGCCAAGTAGTCTGTCACCATCTGACGGATACGTTGCCTCCCGCTGACTGGAGCCCTCTCGGATGGTGTAGACATTTGTGGCGCTGCCACAAAACTTTGCCACATTTTTAACATACTGGTCTTTCCCTGTGCAGAGGCACTGCGTGTGCTCCCTCTTGTTGCAGAGCTCTCTACACTGCCTCGACGCACAGAGCTGCTTTGTAAAGCAGTAGCAGCAGCAGTGCTCTCGGCAGTAAGGTAGAACATTAGGGATTGCACCAGTGTGTCTTGGTACTCCCGCATTTTACGCTCCCGGTTCAACGGTGTGATGAGGCTTTTGACGTTGTCCCGGTAGCGAGGGTCTAGGAGGGTGTACACCCAATAATCAGACGTCGTGAGAATGTGGGCGATGCGGCGGTCGTTTCTTAGGCACTGCAGCATGAAATCAACCATGTGCTGCAGACTCCCAACTGGCAAAGAAACGCTGTCCTCTGCAAGAGGCGTCATCTCTGCCTGCTCTGCATCACCCCACCCTCGCTCTACATACTGACTAGAGCGTTGTGTACCTCCCTCTGGAGCGATGTCTTCCTCCTCCATTGACTCCTCCTCCTCATCCTCCTCACAAAGTGAGCCCTGCCCAGCCCTTTGTGAGGAACCACGTTGCGCTGACTTTCCAGAAGGTGATGGAATTTGTGACTCCTCATCCTCCACCTCTTCCAAAACCTCATCCCTTATTGCTTGCAGTGTTTTTTGAAGCAGGCAGATAAGGGGGACAGTCAGGCTGACTAGTGCATCATCTGCACTCGCCATCCGCGTTGACTCATCAAACGCACGCAAAACGTGGCACATGTCCTTCATAGTGGCCCACTCATTAATGGTGAAGTGTGGACGGCGCAAATTGCGTGTTGATTGCGCCTGATGCAGCTGATACTCCATTACTGCTGGCTGCTGCTCACACAACCGCTCCAACATATGTAACGTTGAATTCCACCTGGTGGATACGTCACATATGATGCGATGTTCAGGAAGGCGCAATCTGCGTTGCAGAGCTGCAATGCGCGATCTGGCCATGCTGGAACGTCGCAAGTGAGCGCACTCTAGGCGGACCTTGTGCAGCAGTGCATCAAGATCCGGATAGTCCCTCAAAAAACTCTGCACGACCAAGTTGAGCACATGTGCCAGACATGGTATGTGAGTGAGTTTGCCAAGGCCCAGAGCTGCCACCAGATTTCGGCCATTGTCACACACTACCAAGCCTGGCTGGAGATTCGCTGGCAAAAACCACACGTCGCTCTCCTGCTTGATGGCATTCCAGACCTCCTGCGCTGTGTGGCTTCGATTCCCCATGGGAATTAATTTCAGAACGGCCTGTTGCCGTTTGGCCACGGCTGTGCTCATATCGGTCGCATCAGGTAAGCGTCCACGGGTCCATGTGGAGGTAGACCGTGACGGCTCCTGCAGCGATGATTCTGAGGAACTGGAGTAGGAGGAGGAGTCAATGTGGACAGACTTGATTCCGGCAATCCTTGGAGTTGGCAGAACACGTACAGCGCCACTCGCAAGATCTGTACCCGGCTCCACAACATTCACCCAATGGGCAGTGAGTGAAAGGTATCGTCCCTGGCCATGGGTACTGGTCCACGCATCGGTGGTCAGGTGGACCTTGCTACTGACGGCGTTTAGTAGCGCATGTTTAATTTTTGCCTCAACATGCTTTTGCAGACCAGGGACGGCTTGCCTGCTGAAATAAAATCGGCTGGGCACATTGTATTGTGGGACTGCCAATGCCATTAATTCACGGAAACTGTCAGTCTCCACCAGCCTGAATGACAGCATTTCAAGGGACAGGAGTTTTGCAATGCCAGCATTCAGAGCCTGTGCTCGTGGATGGTTTGCCGAGTATGGCCGTCTTTTATCCCATGCCTGTGCTACCGATGGCTGTTTTGTGGCCTGGGTGTGTGAGGATGACAGGGAACTTGCAGCTGTGGGTGGAATAACACTGTGTCTCTGGACAACAGTGACAGAGGTTCTTCCATGGCGATCCTGTGAGGAAGCCGAACCAGCTGTGTGTGAACTGGAGGAAGAGGCTCCAACACGAGCTGAAGATGTAGGTGCTGCTGTAGGTTGGCCTACATCTCCAGTGTGTCTTTGTAACTCAACAAAGTGCTTTGACCGCACATGTTTCCACATATTTGTTGTATTAAGGTTACTGACACTTTTACCTCTTTTAATTTTTTGATTACACAGCTTGCATTTGACATAGCAAATATCATCTGCAACTGTATCAAAAAAGGACCACGCAGAGCAAGTCCTGGGAGCGCCCGGTTTGGCTGTTGGAAGAGAACTGCTCCGAACGGGTGCCAAACTGGAGGCTACAGGCAAGCGAGTCTGCAGCCTACCTCTCCCTACTGTTTGGACCGTTGGGGCAATCTCTTCCTCAGAGCTGCTCCCACCACCTTCCTGTTCCTCACGCCATGTTGGGTCTTGGACCTCATCATCTCCACCACTACCCTCTTCCAACACCTGCTGTTGTTGGGTGGTCTGGCCAGCACCATGCTCAACAGAAACTGGCAACTGAGTCTCATCATCATCAGATGCGTTCTGCGGTGTGCTGACCATCGGCACTGGCTCACCCGCCTCTTCAGATTCAGAGAGACACAGCTGTTGCGCATCACTGCATACTGCCTCTTCTTCACATTCCAGAATGCTGCTTGGCTGGGCCCCTGTTTGCAAGCCAACAGATTCTGAGAACAGAAGCAGAGACTCAGCTGGCTCCTGTACAGAGCTCTCTGACTGCCTGGGCAATTTGGCAGGCGGTGAAGAGACTGATGGTTGTTCAACAGTGCTGTGGTCCTGAGAGGAGGTGGAAGCTATTGAAGTCGATGCATTGGCTGCCATCCAACCAACAACGGCTTCAATTTGTTCTTCACGCAGCAGGGGGGTACGCTGAGCTCCTACAAAAGTGCGCATAAAGGAACGCTCACGGGGAAAACTGGTGGATGCTGTGTCACTGGGTGCGGCAGCAGCCACAGAATCCCCACGTCCTCTCCCTGCTGCAAATCCACGGCCACGACCACGACCACGTGCCTTACTCACTGACTTCTTCATCTTGGTAGATTGATAAAGAAAGTCAGAAAAGTTATAAGGCCTAAGTGTGGTTATTCCTCACAGACTACAGTGAACCCTGCAGACAACTGTTCAGTATCTGTGAAAGGCCCCTTTGTGTACTTCTATAGTGTTTGCAACCAATGTATTGTATACGGATGGAAGCGCGTCACACTAATAGATTAGATTTTTTTTCCACTAAAATGGAGCAGCACCAATTAGAGAAAAATGTGAAGGATGAGGCAGTGACACACGCTCAGCAGACTACAACCGGCAGTGGTTGAAGAACAAACTGGAGCGTAATCTGCACTCACAAAATGAAAAGCTCACAGACTACAGTGAACACTGAAACACAACTGTTCAGTAGCTGTTAAAGGCCCCTTTGTCTACTTCTATAGTGTTTGCAACCAATGTATTGTATACGGATGGAAGCGCGTCACACTAATAGATTAGATTTTTTTCCACTAAAATGGAGCAGCACCAATTAGAGAAAAATGTGAAGGATGAGGCAGTGACACACGCTCAGCAGACTACAACCGGCAGTGGTTGAAGAACAAACTGGAGCGTAATCTGCACTCACAAAATGAAAAGCTCACAGACTACAGTGAACACTGAAACACAACTGTTCAGTAGCTGTTAAAGGCCCCTTTGTCTACTTCTATAGTGTTTGCAACCAATGTATTGTATACGGATGGAAGCGCGTCACACTAATAGATTAGATTTTTTTCCACTAAAATGGAGCAGCACCAATTAGAGAAAAATGTGAAGGATGAGGCAGTGACACACGCTCAGCAGACTACAACCGGCAGTGGTTGAAGAACAAACTGGAGCGTAATCTGCACTCACAAAATGAAAAGCTCACAGACTACAGTGAACACTGAAACACAACTGTTCAGTAGCTGTTAAAGGCCCTTTGTCTACTTCTATAGTGTTTGCAACCAATGTATTGTATACGGATGGAAGCGCGTCACACTAATAGATTAGATTTTTTTCCACTAAAATGGAGCAGCACCAATTAGAGAAAAATGTGAAGGATGAGGCAGTGACACACGCTCAGCAGACTACAACCGGCAGTGGTTGAAGAACAAACTGGAGCGTAATCTGCACTCACAAAATGAAAAGCTCACAGACTACAGTGAACACTGAAACACAACTGTTCAGTAGCTGTTAAGGCCCTTTGTCTACTTCTATAGTGTTTGCAACCAATGTATTGTATACGGATGGAAGCGCGTCACACTAATAGATTAGATTTTTTTCCACTAAAATGGAGCAGCACCAATTAGAGAAAAATGTGAAGGATGAGGCAGTGACACACGCTCAGCAGACTACAACCGGCAGTGGTTGAAGAACTAACTGGAGCGTAATCTGCACTCACAAAATTAAAAGCTCACAGACTACAGTAAACCCTGCAGACAACTGTTCAGTAGCTGTGAAAGGCTCCTTTCTGTACTTCTATAGTGTTTGCAACCAATGTATTGTATACGGATGGAAGCACGTCACACTAATAGATTTGATTTTTTTCTAATATAATGGAGCTGCACCAATTCCACAAAATAAAATAAAAAAAAAAAAGAGTCAGTGACACGTGCAGATGCCTACAAACAGCGGTGGATGCAGAGCAAACTGCAGCGTCACCTGCACTGTCACACACACACCTTGCACAGAGCTGTTAAAACAACACTGGCAAAATGAAGCTTTACACAGCGGTTGGTAAACTAGCCTGCCTCAAGCACAGTAGTACACAAAATCGCAATATCTAACTGTCCCTCAGAGTGAGCAGAGTAGCGTTCTGTCCCTAACTGAGTTCACAGCACAGTGACGCTAAAATGGCTGCGGCGCCTTTTATAGTGCATTCTGACATCATTTCAGCAGCCAATCACAGCCATGCCATTAGTTAAGATGACCGCAGCATTACAGGATGTGCCCACACTTCATAAGATTCATCATTGGCTGACTAACATCACATTGCCTCTCAAAGAATTATGGGAACTTCCGATTCCGGTATACGATATTGAAAAAGTATCGGAATTAAGTATCGGAATTCCGATAACGCGAATATCGGCCGATACCCGATACTTGCGGTATCGGAATGCTCAACACTAATACTGAGGGATGGTGCTATACATAATAAGCGAGTACACTATATACTAAGGGACTGTGTTAGACATAAGCGATAATAACGTCTTCCTTCACCTCACCATGTTCCTAAATCCATTATAAATCCCCCTTCCTCCCATCCCAATCCCCCACACCTCTCATTGTCCTCCTCCCCCTTCATCCCATTATTGTCCTCTCCCCCACCCCAATCATTGCCCTCTTCACCACCTCCATCATTGCTTTCTCCCCCACCACCTACATCATTGCTTTCTCCCCACCACCCCATCATTGTCCTTTCCACCAACATTGTACTTTCCACTACCACCCCATCATTGCCCATTCCACCACCTCCATTATTGCCCTTTCCACCATGACCATCATTGTACTTTCCACCACCACCATCATTGCCTTTTTCCCACCACCCACATCATTGCCCATTCCACCCACCACCTCCATCATTGCTTTCTCCCCACCACCCCATCATTGCCCTCTCCATCACCCCATCATTGCCTTCTCCCCACTATCTCCATCATTACCTCATTCCCCATCACCCCATCATTGTCCTTTCCATTGCCACCATCATTGCTTTCTCCCCCATCATTGCCTTCTCCCCTATCACTGCCCTCTCCTCCACCTACACACACAGCACCATTCACCTCTCTGCACGTTCCACCGCAGCGACACACAAACACACACACAAACAAATACAGCACCTCTCTGCATGCTCTCCAGGAGCATCACCATCTCCGGCAGCATCCTCTCTCTGGCACAGCCGCGCTGCTGACTGTATGAGAGACAGGAAGCGTGGGCAGGGAGCAGGACGGATCACTGCAGCTCGGCTCTGCTGCCATTTTCTCTTCCTGGCAGCGGAGCTGCAGGGATCTCTCCCTGCCAGCCGCACATGAGGGCAATCTGGCCAGGGATCCCCCCGTAACCTCGGGGTTGGATTAACAGGCCAGATTGCTCTCATTATTAGCCGTCCTGCAGGGGCCCCCCCTCCACCTCCAGGCCCCGGTGCAGCCGCAACGGCTGCACATGCGGTATGTCCGCCCCTGGTAGTCGTCATAACTGAGGAACAGTGCAACACACAGATCTAAGAGAAGATATTCCCGAATACTTATGGGAAACACAATCTCTTACTATTACAGACATTAAACAAATCACGCATTGCAGCCCAGTTCCTTTATTTATCAGGATACTTTCTTCTTTTGTTCTGACTACAGATGTTGTACTGGAGCCAGGATTTTATGACAATATGGATCGAGCGGAGGGGACCCGAAGTGACACACAAGTTAATGGTAAGGGAGAATGTTCAGCCTTGGGATCCCACAGTGACATATACACTGGTCAGAAAGTCAATGTACACGGGTTGATTATACAATTGTCCTTCTAGTTAAAAAATAACTGTCATTTTATTATATTTTTTTTCTCATAATTCAATACTACACATGAAAATAAGAAACTTTGCAATGTCTTATTAAAGAAATCTGCTTCTTTCTCCTCCCATACTGATCTTTCATTTTGAAAATTTTCAGTTCTCAAGTAAAAATGTGTCTTCAGTGAACACAGATTTTCCCATTACTGAGATAGATGACAGTTGGTGCTCATAAAGTCCTATGGAGAACTGTAACTGTCATTTCAGGAGAACTTGCAGCAGAATGTCTGTATCTGTCTCTAGCTCCTCCCATCTCCATAGACGCTCACAAGCACCAACTGTCATCTCCTATCTCAGTAATGGAATATAGAGTTGAGAGTAAAACTTCAATCCAGGAGGAGAAAGAAGCAGATTTCTCTGATAAGATATATTACAAAGTTTAGAAAAAATATCTATCACATCAAAATATATTACAAAGTTGCTTATTTTCATGTGCCCTATTGATTTATAAAATTAAAATTAAATCAACGGTTATTCTTTATCGGAGGGTAATTAGTAAAAATACGCTGTATATCAATGCTTATAATAAAATAAAATATGTTTGTTACGCCAATGCTGAAGTCATCTATCTCTGATGGGAGTAACATATCTAGTTCATCTTTCATGTTTTCTTTCCAGGGCTACAACATTGGACACTCTCTCCGGAATCTAGTGTATACCAGTGCTTGCAGCCAATGTCTCCCATGCAGCTAGAAAGACAGGAAACACCCCACCTCTTCCCCAACGAAGGACAAGATCCCTAATGTTTGCACCCCCTGGTAAAGCCAATCATTTAGTTAGTACTTCCATCCACTAATGTCTCTATTGATCAATAGATCGCTATGCTTTATGTTCACTACTGAATTTCCACTGACCAATAAAAATCCACATTACAAAATTTGCAAATAATATTTCTCCATGGGAAGATAAAGCGTCCCACCTGTGGTTATGTAAGCAGGTGCTGAGATTCAGTACGCAGGGATCGCAGAGCAACATGGGATAACAGTATTATTTATTTTTTAATAGTAACGGTGAAAGTGATCTCCTCGCAGGGAGTTAATAAACAGTGGAAAGGAGTTAATGTAATAACAAGAAACAAGTGAAATAAGCTAAAGGAGTGCAACAGTCTAATTTCAAACAACACTTATCATAACTCCTGCTGATGTCCTTAGTCCACAGTCCGATGGGGATAGTAGTACCGGCAACGTTCGGTATAGGGTCCTCCGCTGGGGTCCAAGGTTAGCGATCCGTCTTCTGGCGGCAGTGGGCGGTCTCTGATTTTACCCGCTGAGCCCCTAGTCCATAAGCCTGCGCAATCAAAGCGGGAAAAACTGTAGAAGTCTCTGTACCAAAGGTGGGTTGATGCGCGCTGGCCAGCAAAGGGAACCGCATTTTAGTGTCCTGTAACCGGCCCACGCTTCTCTGCACGCGCTCGGTCCTACGCTTACCCGGGCGCACGGCGCTTCCCACACACTGTCCCGCTGGAGCACTCAGGAGAACCCGGCTGCAGTATGTTGTGGCGCTGCTGCTCGGGCCGCAAAGCACGCTGCTCACTATACTGCACTCTCCCTGATGGCGGGAAACTGTCCTCTCCTTCGCGCACTTCCTGCTCTGTGTTACCTTTTAACACGCCCCCTCTTCCCCAGTCATGGGGTTTGTCCGGTCCCCTATTCCTTCCCCTGGGCAGCATGGGACGCAGTCCCGACAGTTCCGGATCCAGCTCAGTGCAGGTACCCGCAGCTCGGTCTTCCTCCTTAGGCCGGGGTCAGACATGCGAGAAACTCGCACGAGGCTCACATATCAATACCCGGCAATCGGACTGGAGCGTGCGGCTGCATAGAAATACATGCAGCCGCACGCTCCTGTCCGAGTGCCGGTGGCAGTGCCGGGTGTTGACATGTGAGACTCGTGCGAGTTTCTCGCATGTCTGACCCTGGCGTTACAGTAGTCAGCATATCAATATTTAGTCTCATGGGGAAAGATTCAATATAACTTTATATGAGTCCAGTGGGTGGTCCTATTTACTGATTACTCCTTGAGAAAGCCAAGGGCGAAATGTGTGTCGGAGTCTTGGTGTCCTCCTAACTTATGTATTGTTCTCTTTTTCATGGTATGTCTTTTGCTTGATATATAGTGTATTTATTCATATTGATTACTTATTTATATATTTATAAAATTATTTATTTTATATATTTATATTTTTTGCTATATCTTATATGCACAGACTAATTTTACAGAGAATACAAACACTATTATTTATATGATTCCCTTTCTGATACATTTATCATGAACTTACTTTTGTCTATTGCTCCCCCCAAATATTAATATGTCCATTTTTATCCTTATGTACTAATCAAATGAAATGTTTTGAAGATATATTTATTTTTTTGTGGTTATTCTCTTCCTCCCTCTATGTGTAGAACACAATATACCCAGTGTGAATGTCCACCTAGATTAATGACATATTATTTATATCTTGTTGTATTTCTAAAAACTTATATGTCCAGTGGGCAGTGCTATTTAGTGATTGACAGCTATGTTAGGAGGGAGGGCTGTCAATCACTAATTAGTACCACCCATTGGACTCCTAAGTATAGTGTGTGCAGATATTTAGATGGATAAAATACAAGTTATATTGAATCTTTTCCCACAAAACTATATATCGATGTGCTCAGCTCCTCATGCTCTATTACTTGGTGCCTTAAGATTAAACATCCTTAACTTTTAGGCTGGGACTATACGTGACTTTAGCAGCGACACCTGTTGCACAGCCAAAGTTTGTTGCTAGATTACAAGTGAATGAGGTAGTGTTATGATCCCTGAAGATACTGCAAAAAATCCAACATGGTTGGGTCTTTTGTGAATTGCGTCTCACGGTTGTAGTACGCTTGGGGTCACAACGTGACCCCGTTCACTTGCAATGTAGCAGCAACACCTAGCAGACAAAGTCGCCACATAGCCTGTTCCTTAGTGGGACAGATTCCTTTTAACATTCTCACATGCTGCCCCAAACTATTAGATTCCTCTACATTCTCTTGCTCTGAATCATTACACATGTACTGTCAGGAGACATAATTGCCACTGATCAGGGTTGGTGGCCATATGTAATCACAACCATATTGTTTTTTTTTTCGATATTGTTTTTTTTTTCGTATAAAGTTACTTATGAGCATTTATCTTGTGTTCTCATTTTAGTGCCCGAGGAGCCACGATGCAGAGTCTCCCCAGAGTCTAATATGTACGTAGGCTTGCACCCACCATCCCCCGTGAACTTAGATCGCAGGAAGATGCCTCCTCCTCCTCTTCCTCTAAATCGCAAAAATACGTGTACAGATCCAGGTATAGTGATTCTATCTGTAGGGGTAGAAGACCAGTGAGTCCAGGGGTTATAACGGAGCTCCGCCATGATAGCACCACCTGTGGCCAACGTCAGGAGAAACTTGCACAATATTGATAAAGCGCCATTTATTGCATGTTTCACCTATGGCTGATGCTTTTCAGTTTATCCTCCTTTGTGAGCTTTATTCCACTCATGCCTCTTCTTTCAGGAACACCAGCATGCTCCACAAGGAATAGTGCAACCATTAATCACCTCACTGAGCAACAAACGATCATTAATATCCTTCCTACAACCCAAAACATCCGCCGCCTATTCCAGACCGCAAGAAGAAACCTTCAGTGAACAAACCATCCGGTAAATTGACAGCTGCAGACATAGAACCCAATTTATTATTGCATTTGCGCCTTTTTTTGGCTAATTTTTCGTGTTTTTTTATGTTTTTCTCTTATTCTTATAATTTTATTTAAAATCTATTTTATATGTGTTTTTTACTGTTGGATTTTTTTTACATTCTCCTTTTTGGCAGTGTTTAAGAAATCCAGATGTGTTTAGCTGATTTATCAATTGCAACTTTTGAGAAAAAAAAATTGAATTTTTTTAGTGCAAATGTACTCCACTCTCTCATCTTCCCTGGCGTAATTTTATGTGCGCCTACAATTTTGGTGCAAATTTTGCGACATTTTAGCATGCAAATTTTTGAGCTAAAAAGTCAGAAAAAAAAGGTTAAAGACAAAAATAAAGAAGATTTTTTTTATTTTACACAAAATTCATGAACCGCATGCACCATTTTGAAGACTTTAGTGCGAAAACATGAAAATATATCGCAGGACAAAAAAAAAGTGATGCAAACAATAAATCGGGCTGTTAATCCTTATGTTTAACTCTACATCATACTAAATATTTCTGTAGCTTTGCATGTCCATAGTATTCTGTGTCTACCTTATGGTCGTATTCATCCACTTTCTTATCCATTGTAAAATATACTTTCTCCTTCGTCTCATTGGGGGACACAGGACTGTGGGGTGTATGCTACTGCCGCTAGGAGGCTGACACTAAGTAAACATAAAAAAGGTTAGCTCCTCCTCCGCCGTATACACCTCAGCACTGGCCGCAGGCAAACCCAGTTCTTGCTTAGTGTCTGATGGAGGCACACGTCTGGTTATTTTTCCAGACCATTTTTTTTTTCCTTTCCCACGAAGATGAGATAGGGGCAACGGATCCTATTGAAAGGGTCCGATCTCCCCAAACCATCAACGGGCGAGCACGTGGAGTAAAGCCTCCACGTATCCTCTCCCGCAACGTGGGACATGAATGCCGGACTCAGCCCTGACCACCCTAGGGTATTGAAACCCTAGGCTGTACAGAGGCAAGAGTTAGTCCGTGCGGCCCCCACTGCACCACCAATGCTAGACTGCGGTGCTGCAAGGAGGCGGACGGTCCCTCTCCTCGCCCTCTGAAGGGGTGATGGAGTTAGGGTTCCTGCACCGTCCTACCTTTTTTTTTTTGCTATGGAGCCCCCCTTTTTTTTTTTTAATCATCGCCTCCCTGACAAAGACAGATTCCTCACCTCTCCAATGGACGTGTGGGGGCCAGGATTACTGGAGCGGGTAGGAACCAGCTGCTCTGTTTCGTCCATTCTCCCCCCTCCCAAGGGGGTATCAGTCGGCGTCCGCCTCCCGCCTGGACAGCTGCGGGGGTTGCGGCCAGCGCTAGGCCTTGGTCAAATTTAGTCCCCGGCTTTTCCCGGGGACTAGGCCGCGGGCCGGAGTTTAGTGTCCGGCGTTAGCCGGAGGGTGGGCCGCGGTCGTGGGGGGGATCCGCCCCTGGCGGCGTCTCCTTCCGGCGGGCCCGCCCTCTGACTTTGGGGACCTCGTTTCGCCCGGCTCTGGGCTGCGGTTTTTAAATTTAGTCCCCGGCTTCTCCCAGGGACTGGGCCGCGGGCCGGAATTCTGTGTCCGGCGTCAGCCGGGGGGTGGGCCGCGGTCGCAAGGGGGATCCGCCCCCGGCGGCGTCTCCTTCCGGTGGGCCCGCCCTCCGACTTTAGGGCCTCAGCCGGAAATTTAGGCCGCGGCTTCGGCCGGCGCTAGGCCGTGGCTTCAAATTTAGTCCCCGGCTTTTGCCGGGGACTAGGCCGCGGCCGGAAGTAGGTGGGAGGCGCCTCTTGAGAGGCTCGACTACATGAGCACGCCTCCCTGACAGAGGAGCGCTCCTTTTTGAAAATTTGGAGCTCAGTTGTCTCTTTTTTTCTACGCCACTGCTATTTGGACGCTGTTTAAGGACGCAAGGGATACAGGACTGGGGTAAGTCGACACCGCTCAGGGGTTGCTACTACCTCCAGCCTGGTTGTTCCTCTTTACTGTGCACTTTTTTCGCCTCTCTGCTGACCGTCACATCCAGTTCATTGCGGACTCTGTGACAGATTCAGAATGTCCAGAAGATCTAAAGTTCATACGGTGCTTTATACCGCATGCATGGCCTGTAGGTCCCCTTTTCCGCACGCCCAGACTTCTCGGGTCTGCGAAGCCTGTGACTCCGAACGGGCTCAGGAACCCTCTCCTATACCTGAGCCTAGTGCGTCAGGTCCCCCTGAGTGGGCCCTGTCCCTGACTCAATCTGTGGCATCATTAACAAGAGCGATCGAGTCCCTTCAAGCTCCCGATAGGAGCAGGGACAGTGGTTCACCCGTCTTGGCGACGTCTCATGAACCTCCGGCCTGCAGGGGCCGCGCTCTCACCAGGCAGACGCAGGGGAAGCGAACCCACACTGCGTCGCCTTTGCCGTCCGGGGCCTCGGCATCTTTCAGTTCCGTCTCCCGCTCTCCCTCACCTCTGGCAAGTGATCAGTATTCGGATTCTGATTCAGAAGGGTCCCTTAATTTAGAGGCACCAAATTGTCAGGACACAATTGACAGTTTGATTGAAGCTGTCAATCAAACCTTGGGGGTAGACGATGAGTCCACCTTGACCTCCGGTCATAAGGTGTCCTTCAAAAGAGCCAGGCAAACTCATAAGGTTTTTGGGGCTCATCCTGAGTTTGAGGAACTAGTGCAGCGCCACCGGGAGAAAACCGGACAAGCGCTTCGCAGGACAAAAGGCTCTCAATACTAGATATCCCTTTGCTCCTGAGCTTCTTAAGAAGTGGGCGGAATGTCCTGCGGTTGATCCTCCTGTGTCGCGTTTGGCGTCTAGGACGCTCCTCTCCCTTCCTAACGGTTCCTCGATCAAGGAACCAACGGATCGTCTGATTGAGAGTTTGGCCCGCTCGGTGTTTGAAGCATCGGGTTCTGCTCTCTCTCCTTCTTTTGCAGCGACTTGGGTTGCTAAGGCCATGATATCCTGGTCGGAGTCTCTAAATAGAGCTCTTCATGGTATAGAGGTACCGTCTGAAGTAACCGAGATTTCTAATCAGATAGCGCTTGCAGGAGACTTCTTAATTAATGCGTCCATGGATGCGGCAAATTGCTCAGCCCTAGCTGCTGCTAATGCAATTGCCATCAGAAGATCTTTGTGGCTGAGAACCTGGCGAGCAGACTCAATCTCAAAGAAATCGCTTACATCCTTACCATATCAGAGTGGTCGGTTATTTGGCGAAAGGTTGGATCAGCTCATATCTGATGCGACGGGAGGGAAGAGCAGTTTCCTTCCTCAGCAAAAGATTAAGCAGCCTTTTCGCCGACAGCTTCAGCCTCGCTTTAGGGCCTTTCGTAACCCAGGTTGGGCAGCGCCAGCTACCTCCAGCGGTTCAGGTCGGCCTAATCAGGCCAGAGATCGTCAGGTCTCCTACAGGACCAACCCTCTGGGAAGAGGGCGATCTCAACAACCAAGATCTAGAGGGTCCAAACCCCAGAGATATTCGGACAAATGACTGGAGGCAGAATCCGGTCAATTTATCCAGAGTAGGCGGCCGCTTACTCTGGTTTCGCCCCATTTGGCTATCGATTACTCACGACGAGTGGGTCAGGGAGTTAGTCTCCTCGGGGTACAAAATAGAATTTACCAGCCTTCCCTCAAATCGTTTTTTTCCCTCGCGCCTTCCCAAGGAGGAATCTCGGGTTCGCGCCTTATTCAGGGCGGTCGAGTCTCTTCGGCACAGCGGGGTTGTCGTACCTGTACCGGAAGTCGAAAAAGGTCAGGGGTTTTATTCCAACCTGTTCATTGTACCCAAAAAGGACGGTACCGTAAGGCCCATTCTGGATCTAAAGCGACTGAACCGGTTTGTCAGAATTCGACATTTCCGAATGGAGTCTCTCCGTTCTGTCATTGCAGCCATGGAAAAAGGGGAATTTCTAGAATCAATAGACATTCAGGATGCCTATCTTCACATCCCCATATTTCCTCCTCATCAGAGATTTCTTCGGTTTGCCGTCGGCAAACTTCATCTTCAGTTCGCAGCCTTGCCATTCGGGCTAGCCACAGCCCCCAGGGTGTTCACAAAGGTCATGGCTGCTGTTGTGTCCATTCTGCACTCCAGGGGGGTAGTCATCCTGCCTTACTTAGACGACCTCCTCATCAAGGGTCCGTCTTTTCAAATCTGCGAGGAAAGTGTCAGCATTACGTTAGACACCCTTGCTCGCCTGGGGTGGCTGGTGAATATGAAGAAATCATCTCCCGTGCCATCTCGGAAGATCACCTTTTTAGGGATGAATTTCGACACCGCTCAGGGGTTGATAATTCTTCCTCAAGACAAGGCCTTGGTTCTCCGTCAAGAGGTACGGATCCTTCGCCAACCGATTCCTCACACCATCCGGTTTTGCATGAGGGTCCTAGGAAGGATGGTGGCAGCAATCGAGGCTATTCCATTTGCCCAATTTCATCTTCGCCCCCTTCAACATGCACTCTTGGCAGTATGGGACGGGAGCCCTTACTCCCTCAATCTTCGGTGCCGTCTGTCCCTGCAGGTCAGACAGACTCTAATGTGGTGGACGAAGAGCACCACTCTTCAACAGGGTCATTTGTTTCCTCCAAATTTCTGGTTGGTTGTCACAACGGACGCCAGCCTGCTCGGATGGGGAGCAGTGTTTCGTCACCACACAGCCCAGGGAACTTGGTCTCAGCAGGAATCGACCCTCCCGATCAATATTTTAGAGATCCGAGCTATTCGGCTGGCTCTGAGGCAGTTTCACCAGCATCTGGCGGGCCACCCAGTCAGAATACAATCAGACAATGCCACGGCAGTGGCATACATAAACCATCAGGGAGGTACCCGCAGCAGGGCGGCCATGCACGAGGTAAAACAGATTCTGACCTGGGCAGAGGTAAATCACTCGGTGATTTCAGCGGTCCACATTCCGGGCGAGGAAAACTGGGCAGCGGATTTTCTCAGCCGTCACGGCATAGTGTCAGGGAATGGTCACTACATCCCGAGATTTTTCAGCAAATATGCCGACGCTGGGGAACCCCAGATGTGGACCTGATGGCTTCCAAAATAAATGCCAAGGTGCCCAACTTCGTCTCCCGGTACCGGGATCCGCAGGCATTTGCAGTAGACGCTCTGGTCCTACCATGGAATCAGTTTCATCTTCCATACTTGTTTCCACCAATAGCTCTTCTCCCAAGGGTGATCAGAAAGATCAGGATAGAGGGGGTTCCAGCGATACTAATCGCTCCGGATTGGCCGCGTCGCTCATGGTACGCGGAGCTGGTACAATTGCTCGCCGACGCACCCTGGCGACTGCCAGAGCGCGTGGATCTTCTCTCCCAGGGCCCAGTTTACCACCAGAACTCAGCGGTCCTGTGTTTCACGGCCTGGCCGTTGAATCTTGGATCCTGACCAGGGCTGGATTCTCTAAAAAGGTCGCCGCAACGATGGCTAGCGCCCGAAAGCCGTTTCGGCTCGCATCTACCACGGTACTTGGAAGGTCTTTTTTGATTGGTGCAGGGAACATGATTGTTCCCCGCTCCTCTTTTCAATTCCAAACATTCTATCTTTTCTCCAGGCGGGCCTAGATTCAGGTCTAGCGCCTAGTACTCTTAGACGACAGATATCAGCCTTGTCGGTTCTTTTTCAGCAAAAGATCGCGTCTAATTTTCAGGTTAGGACCTTTATTCAGGGGGTTGTCCATATAGTTCCTCCCTACAAGACTCCCTTAGAGGTTTGGGACCTCAATCTAGTCCTGGGAGTCCTGCAAGAGTCTCCTTTTGAACCTTTGCAGGAGGTTTCTCTGTCATTTCTTTCCTGGAAAGTGGTGTTTTTGGTAGCCATAACATCCATAAGGCGGGTTTCGGAGCTGGCTGCACTGTCTTGTCGAGCTCCGTACTTGCTTTTCCATCAGGATAAGGTAGTGCTCAGACCAACACCACCTTTTTTGCCTAAAGTCGTGTCCTCATTTCATATTAATGAGGACATTGTTTTGCCCTCATTTTGCCCAGCTCCGACGCACCGAGTGGAGAAGGCTCTCCATACGCTGGATCTGGTGAGAGCACTCAGGAGATAAGTATCTCGGACGGCGTCCTTTCGACAGACGGACACGCTGTTTGTCCTCCCTGAAGGTCGCAGGAAGGGACTCGCTGCCTCTAGATCAACCTTGGCTAGGTGGATTCGGTTAGCCATTCAGGAGGCTTACCGCATCAGAGGCGCGGTGGTTCCCGCAGGAATCAAGGCTCACTCCACCAGAGGGTGGGTGCCTCCTGGGCCCTTCGGCATCAGGCTTCGGTGGAACAGGTTTGTAAGGCAGCAACCTGGTCCAGTCTGCATACCTTTTCCAAGCATTATAATGTCCATACCCAGGCTTCTGCGGATGCCAGTCTGGGTAGAAGGATTCTTCAGGGCGCGGTTGCGCACCTATAAGCAATGCTTGATTATAAATTACACTGTGGAGTCGGTTTCCCACCCAAGGGACTGCTTTGGGACGTCCCACAGTCCTGTGTCCCCCAATGAGACGAAGGAGAAATACGGATTTTTGTGTTACTCACCGTAAAATCCTTTTCTCCGAGACGCTCATTGGGGGACACAGCACCCTCCCTAAGAGCCGGCTGGCTTTATTTTGAGTTAACTCTATTCTCCTTAAGTCTGTATCAGCAGTTTTTTCTTCTGGATATACTGTATCTGTGTTAACTCTTGATTTATTTTTTAGCCTCCTACTGCTTTTTGCACTAAACTGGGTTTGCCTGCGGCCAGTGCTGAGGTGCATACGGCGGAGGAGGAGCTAACCTTTTTTATGTTTACTTAGTGTCAGCCTCCTAGCGGCAGTAGCATACACCCCACAGTCCTGTGTCCCCCAATGAGCGTCTCGGAGAAAAGGATTTTACGGTGAGTAACACAAAAATCCGTATTTTACTTTTCCACTCCACATTGGGGTGCAGAGGTAACAGTTGCCAGGGTTTAATGCCTGAGGAGGCCCATAGGTCTCTGTGCATGATAGGTGAATTGCTCTGATTGCACTTTGCAACATGTAATTCCTCATTCCTCCTGCGGGAGTGCTGCAGGAGAACTAAACTCTTGTTTTCTATGGGACAAAATTGAAGGAAACTTGTAGATATTCCCATTGTAAATATAATTGATAGATAACTTATACCAGAACAGAAGTTTTGGGTCATTGAATAGTGGGCTAAAGAAGTCCCTACAACTGCAAATTTATCATCTTCTACATGTACCAGTTTCTACTCACTGTCATGATCCTCACTATGAGGGTTAAATCTTTCTTTGTACATTTCTTATTCAATTTCAATGAGATTTTACTGTTTCATAGATAGGACTCAGCCTGAAGCCCTTGTATATGATTATGCCTGTTGTGATTCTTCCGGCTCTAATGGTAAGGACAGACCATAAATAGTTGTCATGATATATAGGGCTTTGTAGTTGATAATTACACTAATTAGCCAATATATCATCGCCCCGCTCTTCTAGAGTAATTTTCTCTATATTAGTGGCTTTAGTATTTGCTCCCTATTCTCTAGAAGTTGTAATCCTTTTTTGAAGTTTTCTTTCTTTTTTTCTTGAAGACTGTCTTGTTTGACATTCATGTTGGTGCTTGCCCTTTCTGTCTCTGCTTCTGTCGCTGGGCGTTGTTGGTGACAGTTCTAGTTCTGTGTCCTCTGAGAATTAACTTCTGTCAGTGTTTGCTCCCTGCTGTGTGGTCTGGGTGTAGCCGCAAGCTATTTAAGCTCCTGAAATCCTGTTGTCCATTGCCAGTTATAATTTGACTTGCTTCTGTACAACTTGTGTGCCTTGCTATTCTCCCAGTGGACATCCCTGATTTTGACCTTGGCTCATTTTTGACCATTCTCATTCTTTACGATTTTGTCCCTACACCGACCTCCCATTTCTGATACGGCTACCAGATCATTCTCTTTTTGCCTCTAGTTCGCTCCTCTGGACAACAGCCTTTCCGTGGTAAACAATCCAGTGCACCTTGTTGTAAGACCAGATCCCTATACAGGGGTTAAAGGGTGAAAATCTGGGTTTGGCCGGGATCACACATGGGAGAAACTCGCACCATTCTCGTGCGAATCTCTCGCATGAACACCCGGCGCTGCCGGCGGCACTCGGACCAGAGCGTGCGGCTGCATGTATTTCTATGCTCCGGTCAGAGTGCTGGCTGTAGTGCCGAGTGTTCATGTGAGAGACTCGCACAAGAGTCGTGCGAGTTTCTCGCATGTGTGATCCCGGCCTTTGTCTTAAATCTACCAGACAGAGTTTCTTGCGCCAAGTCTACCTGAAGTATCTTTTTTGACCCAGCAGCCTCTGACAGACTTAACTCTTTATCTATGTAGATGTTTTGCACAGATTCGGGAAATGTGACTGTTAGCAAATGTCACATTTGTTTTGCTGTATGTCACTCCAGTCCCTGCCTGCCTTTTAAATTTGGTGCAATTTCTGAATTTTTAAAGGATCTGACTTTTTTTTGCATTAAAAGTTGCCAAAATACAAAAATAAAGAACCCATTTTTTCATTTTGCTACAAATTCCTGACCACTCGACTGGAGTTTGTACATGAATGATTGTCCCTGGTGGCTGATGGCAGGCTACTCTGTAAAAAATGTGATCTGACAGATTGAATTTTTACTTGCTCTCAGGTGACATGACAAGTGTGACGTGGTTGTCATGTAGCCTTAATTGTTTTACATTTTTCATTGTCAAACTTCTGCTATTTTAGTCTGGTATGTGGATAGTGAGGTTCTTACAAACGAACCAGTGTATGACTGATTGTCACATTCTGGACGATATCCTATGCGCATGACCAGCCTAAAATGAATGCATAATCAGAAAACCAATTGTTTGTCATGTTTTTAACTTTTACTTCATTGTTATAAACTTTTAGTGATGTTAATTTTCTGCTTCACTATTTAAATTTTGTAAACATTCTGAAATCTTGCAGTTTTTACTCTGGACTGCTGAGTTTAACAATATGCTGACACATCCTATTCTGTAGAGCTTACTTCTGTGCAGTCATCTAATTATCATCACAGACAGGAGTATAATAAAGTATAATACCTGCAGTATATAGATAACACATGATCTGCTATTCACGATAGATGAAATCATGCAGTTTTCACTCAGTTTCATAATTTGCTGATACTTCCTGTTCTGTAGAGATCACTCGTCTGCAGTAATATTATCATCACAGACAGCAATATAATGAAATATAACACTTACTGTATATAGATAACACATGATCCGCTATTCATCATAGCCTAAATCTCGTCATTTTCACCATGACTGAGTTTCATAATTAGCTGACACTTCCTGTTCTGTAGCGATCACTCCTTTGCATTCATCTAATTATCATCACAGACAGGAGTATAATTAAATATAACACCTTCCGTATATAGATAACACATGAGCCACTATTCACGATAGACAAAATCTCTCAGTTTTCACCATGACTGAGTTTCATAATTTGCTGACACTTCCTATCCTGTAGAGATCACTTCTTTGCAGTCATCTTATTATCTTCACAGACAGGCGTATAATGAAATATAACACCTACTGTTTATAGGTAACACATGATCTGTTATCCATAATACTTGAGATCTTGAAGTTTTCTCTCTGGACTGCTGAGTTTTGTAATACACTGATATTTCCTATTCTGTAGAGATCACTTCTCTGCTGTCATCTTATTATCATCACATATGGGAATATGATGAGCCATGCACATGCAGTCGCCTCATCTCTGAAGTGCTGAACATGGGAGCACCACTAATCATTACCGTAGCATAATTATCGCCATTCTTCCAGTACACTCACATCTTTTACAAAGTAATGAGAGATAAGCAGATTTTATAAGCATTTCGTATCTTTTGGAATTTGTTAGATGTTTTAGATGATATAATAAGATGACAATTTTACTGGAGTTTTCTGGATCACAGTGAGGGACGCTCATAATTTATTCTCTGTAACCCTTTTCTCATTTATAGACCTGCCCCGGGGTGCAAACATAACACCAAATGGGCATCATTACTTGGAAATACTACCAGCTACCCCGGAAGAAGTGAGAATACATGGAACGCCAGTGACAGACCGGTCAATGCCAACCTTACCTGGTAACTTACAGCTCCCATGTATTACTGATCCTGTAATATGGAATAAATAGGACCGGATCCCATACAAACACGCTAAATTGTCTGTCTATTTGTGCCGGGGGCAGTTAATTTTCTCAAGGGGCCACATGAGAGACTATGACTGTTGTGAATGGTTGAACTTAATTATGCTCATTATATATTAATATTTATCAATGAATATTGAGCAGAATTAAGTCTGCTGACTCTCTGCTCCTGACAATACGTCACCATAGGGGTTATTGTAACTTGTCTTCTTACCTGTAGCAGCTAATCAAAACTATGTAATTTACTTCTTTTTATAAAGTTTAGAAATCATATGCTCCTATTATTCAGCAATAATATATTTAATAAATATAGGTGAGCAACAGCTCCCCCACACACAGTAAGATGGGCCCCACACCATACAGTACGATGGACACAGTTCCGTACACAGTATGATATCTACATAGCCCTCCTTACACACAAACACAGTATGATGGGCCACACAGCTACCCAAAACGTATAATGAATGCCACAGCCCCCCCACACAGCATTATGGACCCCACCCCAGTGCCCCCACACTCCAAAATATGATGCCCCCCCACACACACAGTATGAGGGCTAACACAGCTCCCTACACACAGTATGATGTCTCCATTAGCCCCCATCACACACACAGGATGATGGTCCACACAGCTCCCCTCACAGTATGATGAATGTCACAGCTCCCCCCACACAGTAGGATGGACCCCACAGACCGTTCACACAGTATGATGTCCTCACAGCACCCAACACACACACAGTATGATGGGCCACACAGCTTCCCTCACACAGTGTAATGGACCCCACAAACCCCCACACACAGTATGATGTCCCCACAGCACCCAATACAGACAGTATGGACCACACAGCTCCACACACAGTAGGATGGACAACGCAGCCCCAACACACGGTATGATCTCTTCACAGCCCTCATATACACCGTATGATGTCCCTACAGTCCCCCATACAGTGTAATGTACCACACAGCTCCTTACAGAGTATGATGGATCCCACAGCCCTTACACACAATATGATAGCCACCGCAATTCCTTACATACAGTATAATGGAACCCACAGCTCCCCATACACACAGTATGATGTACCCTCAGTTCCCCACTCACAGCAGGATGGACCCCACAGCTGCCCACACAATAAGATGGATCCCATAGCCCCTCATACACACAGTATGATGAACAATTCAGCTTCCTACACATAATATGATGTCCCCACAGACCCACACATGCAGTGTGATGTACTCCACAGCCCTCTTCACACAGTACGATGGCCCACATCCACCCACACAAGTACTGACCGATAAGTTAAAAAATAAATAATACTACTCACCTATCCACACTCCCCTGATGCATCACTCTGTGTGCTGAAGCGCTGCACAGCAGGCACAATCTAGTGACATCATCGCGCCTGCTGCGCTGAAAGACTCATACACACAGGCTGAATGATGGAACAGAGAGCCGATGGCTCCCTCCTTCATCATTGTATTCTAAGGTATCTGTGTCCTGAGGATACATATACTGTTGAAATTGAGATGCCGGGCAGGGAGTAGCTGCGGGATGCCCTCGTACCTAGCCCTTTATCTGTCGCGGTCCACCTGATTGCATAGGGTTTCTGCTTTCCTTTTGTAGTTCTGTCTTCTGGTCCAATGGTTGGTGGACCTGGAGACTTGCACCCACACTAAGTTTTGATTAGTGCAGCTTTATTTTTCAGATTTTTATATATTTTTTCTGTATTTTTGTCAACTATGTTCAGTTTGAGGTTAATATGTGTTTTTTAATCTTTATTAATCGTAGTTCTTCCGACTGTACGGCTACCAGCCAACTGCAACATCCTACTTCTGAACATAGGGAAGATGGTTGACGACTCTGGTGAGAGGATGGAAGTTATTCTGTGATTTTCTAGAAAAGAACGGTACATGATGTGAACGATACAGGAGTAGACCTCCACATAGTCACTCTCACTACTTCTCCTTTTACCCCATGAGTTATAGTTTGAAGCCATATGACCTGAGAAACTTTTATAAACTTCATGCAAACTTTGGGGCTAATAAAAATATCAATCAAACCCGGGCAGATGCCATGGGCCATGGGAATCGGGGTGAACCTGGACAATGTTGTCAAACTGAGACTGGAATAAAGAACGGCTCATGGTGACTCAGTTGCCCAAAGGCCTCAATACATCTGGAAATGGCCCTGCTTCATTCAAGCAACCGAGATGAGCGATGGTGTGAGACTCTCACTGACAGATCAATAATCTCTTATCAATTCTTTTCTTTTTTCCTAAGATAATCATATCCGAGAAGCCCCGTTACTCTGCAGTCGTTGTTCTGCCGCCTGCTCATGTCTTAACAATGTGGATAGTGCCAAGGTGAGTGACAGAAAGCAATGCAATATACACTATATGGACAAAAGTAGGTGCCCCCTCCACATTACACCTACAGGAGCCTTTCTGACCTCCCATTCTACATCTATAAGCTGTAATGTGGAGTTGGTCCCTGTTTGCAGCTATAAGGCTCCTGCTCTTCTGGGAGGGTTTTCTACAAGATTTTGGAGGCGACTCTGGGAATTTTTGTCCTTTCATGCAGAAGATCATTTGTGAGGTCAGACCCTGATGTTGGGAAAGAGGTCAGGCTCACAGTCTCTGTTATAGGTGTTGGATGGGGTTGAGGTCCAGGCTCTGTGCAGCTGTCGTATTCTTCCCACCAAACTCCCCCATCCATGTATGTATGGACCTTGTGCACTGGGCTCAGTCATGGGGAACAGAAAAGGGTCTTCACCAAACAGTTCCCACAAAGCTGGAAGCTACAATTGTCCAAAACTTGTGTTGAAGTATTAAGATTTCCCTTCACTGGAACTAAGAAGCCTCGGCTGACCCCTGATAACAAACATGGCATTATCCTCCTCCACCATCTGTACAGGGGCATAATGCAGGCAGAGGATAACGTTCTCCTGGAATCACCAAACCCAGACTTGTCCATCAGACTCCAGATAGAGAAGTGTGATTCGTCACTGCACAGAAAACGTTTGCTCCAGAGTCCAGTGGTGGCGGCTTTACACCACTCTATCTGATGCTCTGCATTGTGCATGGTGATGTAAGGCTGCATGCAGCTGTTCGGCCATGAAGCTCCTGGCGGGGGTGCATTGTTTCTGCTGATGTTATACCAGAGGGAGGTCTGGACTATTGAGTCAGCTGAGCGTTGGTGATTTTTCTGACCTCTGCTGCTCAGCACTCAGTGACCCCGCTCTTTAATGTTACGGGGTCTCCACTTTGTGTCTGAGCTGCTGCAGTTCCTTCCACTTCTCAATAATATCACTCACAGGTGATGGGGGAAGATTTAGGAGGAAGAAATGTCATGAATGGACTTGTTACCACGGTGGCTCCTATTACAGGATGGCGCTGGTATCAGTGAGCTCTGCACCACCGGACATTGTGTTATATGTTTATAAAGACAGATGGTATGGCGGGGGTAGGCGGATGTTATAAAACAGGGAGCGAGGGGCCGTAGGTTGTACACAAGGGGAGAGGGGCCAGATGTTATATACCGGGGACCGGAGATTATACACTGAGAAGAGGGTCCAGATATTATACACCTGGGGTGAGGGGTCGGATGTTATGTATAGGGAAAGAGGGGCCAGATGTTATACACTGGGGGGGGTGAGGGGCCGGATGTTTTTCACAGAGGGAGAGGGGCCGGATGTTATATACAGAGAGAGAGGGGCCAAATGTTATACACGGGGGGAGAGGGGCCGGATGTTATGCACAGGGGGAGAGGGGCCGGATGTTATACACAGGGGGAGAGGGGCCGGATGTTATACACAGAGTGAGAGGGGCCGAATGTTATGCACAGGGGGAGAGGGGCCAGATGTTATACACAGAGAGAGAGGGGCCAAATGTTATACACAGGGGGAGAGGGGCCGGATGTTATGCACAGGGGGAGAGGGGCCGGATGTTATACACAGGGGGAGAGGGGCCGAATGTTATGCACAGGAGGAGAGGGGCCAGATGTTATACACAGAGAGAGAGGGGCCAAATCTTATACACGGGGGGAGAGGGGCCGGATGTTATGCACAGGGGGAGAGGGGCCAGATGTTATACACAGGGGGAGAGGTGCTGGATGTTATACACAGGGGGCGAGGGGCCGGATGTTATACACAGAGTGAGAGGGGCCGAATGTTATGCACAGGGGGAGAGGGGCCGGATGTTATACACAGGGGGAGAGGGGCCAGATGTTATACACAGGGGGAGAGGTGCTGGATGTTATACACAGGGGGCGAGGGGCCGGATGTTATACACAGAGTGAGAGGGGCCGAATGTTATGCACAGGGGAGAGGGGCCGGATGTTATACACAGGGGGATAGTGTCTGGTTGTCATATACAGGGGGAGCCCCCGATGTTATACACATGGGAAGGAGAGGCCTAGTGTTATACACAGAGGGAGAGGAGCCAGGTGTTATACACGGGGAGAAGGGCCAGGTGTTATACACAGGGGAAGAAGGGCCAGGTGTTATACACAGGGGTAGAGGGGCCCGATGTTATACATGGGGAGAGGGGCCGGATGTTATACACAGGGTGAGAGGGGCCGAATGTTATACACAGGGGGAGAGGGGCCGGATGTTATACACAGGGGGAGAGGGGCCAGATGTTATACACTGGGAGAGGGGCTGGTTGTTATATACAGGGGGAATGGGACCGGATGTTATACACTGTGGGTGAGTCGCCCGCCAGGGCCTGTGGGGTACTCGGCACCGAGCCCGTTCACTTCAATGGGGATGTCACGGGTAGCACAGCTCGGTCCGTGGCCCTGGGGCTCACCTTAAAATGTGGGATATTTACAGGGGATTAAAGTATTTACAGTTTGTTCATGACGCCACCTGTGATACCTGGTCAGGGTGACCAGCGCTGCAGGATAGATCCACTGAGGGGTTGTTACTGGGCAGCAAGGTGTTAAGTCTTCCACAGGCAAGACTGGGTCCCTCAGGTTAGATGGTGGTGTAGGGGTGCAGGATGGAGAAGGGGCTTTTTAGCTGCAGGAGCAATAATGCAGACACACACGAAAGTCTCTTTCTGTACCTTTACTGATGGTAGTTGTGTCGGGTTCAAAATGACAAACCACTCATCCTCCAGTCACCCCAGATTAGACTAAGAGCACGGGTCGACCGAGAATGAATCAGGCGATACGCTGGTTCAGACTTCAGAACGTGCCCTAAAGAAAATGGTGCTATTAGGCGGCCATCTCCAGTAAGCACTGAACTTTTATTCACGTACATAAGATTACATACACAGAATATTGGGGTGGAGTAAAGGCGGGATTGAGGAGAAAGAGATAAGCTGAGTCATCCTAATTGGTCCTTAGATCTTCTTCTAAGTCCTCCTTGATATGTTGTCATCCTCAGTTTCGTTTCTTGAAGAAAGATTCTATTGTTCTCGTGTATCAAGTATTTCCTCAATTCTCCAAAGGTGGGGGCATTTCAGTAGAGTGTAATACAGTGATAGGACACAAGATGGAGACAAACACCAGCAGATACTAACATTATCTTATTATTCTTTTAAGGAAAACTTCGTGTTTATAAAATACATATACACACTATAAATATAAAAGTATAGTAGAAAATTATATTTTACCTTGACAATCCCCCCTAAACACTAAGTTTTTCCCTTAATTTATGCGGCCTTCGAGACTGTCCATGTGTGGGGACAGGGGTAGTGGATTTCTTCGCTTGGTCATTTTAGAAGCTAGCCCCTTATGGACTGCCCCCAAACAACCAAGTCCCTACCAAACCTGCACATGGAGTTCTCCCACTATCCCTAAACTAAATCTCTTATTTCCATTTGTATTTTGTTATAGGGGGTTTTATCAGGTTTATCCTGCAGAGTATATTTCTCCATATCACCCTTATCAGTGTCTTCATATAGTAGCGACACAACTTCCTGATGAAGGAAAGTACCTGAGGAGGCGGCTGCATTGGTCACAGCTTTCCTATACATAGATATCACACAACATAGAATTATCAATCCTAGCACCAAAGCCCTGTTACCACTAAGCAGGCTTGTTGGAGAAATTCTTTAAGTCCTCCAAGCCATCTTAAGAAAAAAGAGGTATCTACTTCTGCATTGGCTTTTATTTCCTGAGCCAGATTTTTAATCTCTGTAAGGGCCACTATAGTTTTACCATTGACTCCAGAATTCTGAGGAATATAAGTACAACATTTTTCCCCTATCATCCCACAGACTTCATCTTTTTCAGCTAGAATCATGTCAATGGCCAGTCTATCTTGAAAAGTCAGTCTTTTGTTTTGGGCCCAGTTTCTCAACTATACCCTGGAAAGCATCTTGACTAAAATTGATATTGATAAATCTTTGCTTGGTGTAGTATATATATTTTATCCAATCTACATTGTAATTGATCTGCACAGTTGGGATGAGAGAACGGAAACCCGCCAGGATCTGATTCTGAGCTTTGTATTCGTCTGGGACCCCCCTAGGAACACCTATGGGATCCATATAAACTTTGGGATCCTCAGCATAACCGGTGTGCAGCTGACCCAGACTCCTTCTCTTCCTGGATATCAGTGGAGCTATATTCTCGGATCCAGACTCTTTCTCACGTGTCTTTTAATGACTACCAAGTCTCGAGACTGCAGACTGCAGACTCCCAGGATCCTGGTTCGGATCTGGAAGAGAACTGAAAACATTATCATATACTTTCTTGAGTCTTTTATACAAATCCCTTACATATGAGCTTAATACATGGTCACTTATTTCCAATGCTTGGGAAAAGAAACATCCTAAACTAGGCACTTTGCCAAATAGTACTTTATACGGAGAAAGTCCAGTTTTTCTACTTGGAGTGTACCTTACTGAGTATAGGGCTAATGGTAAACATTCAGGCCAAGATTTCCCTGTTTCAGCCATGGCCTTTTAGATTTTTAACTTCAATATCCTATTTAGTCCTTTTACTTTTACACCGCTTTGTGGTAATATGGGGTGTGGAAAACTTGTTGAATTCCCAGCGCTGTCAAGACTTCATTCATTATTTCACCTGTGAAATGTGTACCTCTGTCACTTTCGATCACCTTTGGTACTCCATACCTGCACACCACCTCCACAAGCAGCTTCTTTGCGGTTGCCGCAGCCGTAGCCTTGGCAATCGGGAAAGCCTCCAGCCAACCTGAGAATAAATCAAAAACACACCAACACGTACTCCCATGAACCTGATTTTTGGCAGCTGAATATAATCAATCTGCAGTCTCTGGAAAGGATAGAGGGGCCGCGGGGCGTGTTTGGGTGGTGTCTTGACTACCCTTCTCTGATTATGTGTAGCACATACCATGCATCCCTGGATCAAACCTTCTATACAGGTGGAAAAGCCTGGTGCCGCCCAATGCTTCTGCATCACACTCATTACAGCAGTTTTGGACTGGTGGGTTGGCCCATATATCATCTGGGCTACCGCAGGGTACAACGCTCTTGGAAGGCATCGGCGCATCCCTCTTCCCCATACCCCAGTTGCTGCATTCAGACATGCACCTTCTTTTTCCCACTTTTCTACTTCCTCCTGGCGCACCTGAGCCTGCATCTGGGCTAAGGCATCCTCCGACACAAAGGGATTTTTGGGAGCGCTTACCTGGTGCATCGTTACCCCTTGGAGTGGTCTACTGGCTGCTGTTTTTGCTGCTGCATCGGCCATTGCGTTTCCTTTACTCACCTGATCAGTGCATCTGGTATGTGCTTTAACTTTTATGACAGCTACCTCTTTTGGTAATTGTAATGCATCAATTAACTGCTGGACTGCGTCAGCATTTTTAATGGGATGTCCTGCTGCCATCAGGAATCCTCTAGACTTCCAAATTGGACCAAATCATGAGCTATACCGAATGCGTATCTAGAATCTGTGTAGATGTTAACAATTCTACCTTCAGCTATCTTACAGGCCTCGGTCAGAGCCTTAAGTTCAGCCTCCTTTCTGTGAAATTGTTGCGGCCAGTCCTCCAGCATAGTGGAGTTGATTATTTGCAGCATCTACTATGACCCCAACATGTTGTTTCGTAAAATCCCCTGTCCTTATCCTAAAGAGTACATCATGACAGTGGGGTCCAGGAATAACATTGGAATATATTTCCTGAAAATCTTCTCTTTCCTCTGTACTAGCAACGTCTAACGACATGATTTTACAAAGAGTGCTCTGCTTCAGTCCTGGTGTCATAGTGACAGTTCCAACCGGATAATACTCAATACATGCTTGTAATTGTAACAACACATCACTTCCTAAAAGATTACATTGACCCCGTGGTGATATCATTAACTGTGTGTGTACAGTGGTTCCTTGAATTTGCAGGGAAATCTTTTTAGTGACGGGGAGCTGGAGAGTTGTCTGTACTGCCCCCGTGTCCACTTGGAACTCAACCTCATGTCCCCCTGGTTGGTTCACCTGTACTGTGCAATTAGGAGTGGGGGGTAAGGAGACAAGGGGGTTCATGTGCAAGCTACCTCTTTTGGCCTGCACTAAATCATGTTGTGCCCCCTGTGCTATTCTGGCCAGATCCTCTGCTTTAACTGATCTCTAATCCGGTCTACTTACTTTCAGCTTTCTGTCACTTCCTTTCTCTGCCTGTCTATCTTTTTTTTTTTCTCACATACTCTGACCTTCTATTCTTACGTACTGTGTCTATTCCAAAAACCTATTCAACAAAATCTGAAAACTGTTGCACTCTTGCTCTGCGTCTCTATGCTGAATGCCTGATGGGAGGGGTAAGTCGGGTCGCTGCGCAGTTTGTTAGTGTGCTCTCCCTCAGCCTTCAGCTTCCTTATCTGTAGAATGACCTTGGTGTACAGCAAAATACCATCTCGCTGCTACCAGCACTTCCTCCCTCCCTTATACCTTTGCTTGCTGTCACTGACTCCTGCATTCTTAGATCCGTTCCTACAAATATAATACTTGTATATCTCATTTATCAATCTATTGTATCTAGCTTCATCTGCCAATTTTCCCTTTTTCTGTTTTCTATCCCACATCTGACCAATCATAACAGTTTTCATTCCCTGGGCGGATGACATAGAGATAAAATATCCCTTTTCCCCTAAGTTTAATATATTGATCCCTTGAAATCATTCCTATCACAGTTGAATATTTGATAGAAATCGAACTTAAAGATAACCACAGGGGTTGTAGTATTAACCCAGAAGGTGGGCATACTGGCACTACTGGAGATCAGGATATAGCTCAAAAGGATATGTATATCAGAAACTTCATGACTGCTGATTAATCTTGTCCTTCTTGCAATGGGAGGCGTGAATCCAGGTGCTCTTGCCCTCGAGCTTCGGGCACTAGGGTGGACAGGATCACAGTGTAGGGACCCTCAAATCTGGGCTGGAGACAGTCTCTTCCCATAAATTTTTATATATATAAGGTCATCAGGCGAGAAATCGTGCACCGTGTCACCTGTAAATTCTGGGAGAGAAGCAGACACTGCAGAGTGGGTGTTAGTTAACTCTTTAGACAAAGCAATCACAAATTTACTACTTTATCATTGGTTTCAAATAATTCCTGGTGCCTAATGTCTTCTGTTTTTAACATACCAGCATGATGGAGTATTGAATGTATGGTGGCCCGAAGGGTGGCCCGTGACTCATCTGGGTTTAGGGATCATGAACTGGACCTACTGCATGGATGATGATATCAGCGGGAAGGTCCCCTGCATGGGTTGTCAGAGTCTGTCCAGGTGGCAAAGGGCCATGAGTGTATATATGAGCCATGCATTCTGCAGTGACGATGGGACCACCAGCTTGGGCTATTAATAGAGCCAGACCCCCTTTCTTGGAGCAGTTTGAGTTGGCAGGACTAACTATAGCACCAACCCGATGTGTCAGGATATCACCGTACCCTATGGACAATGTCACTGGATTTCCGTTGCGGTCTGTGTAATGCTGTGAATGGCAGGGATACCAGTTTTCAAGTACACCGGGAGCTGGGGGCCTGACCGGGGTTTCCGTGAACCTTACAGAGCGACTGTCCTCTCTGAGGATTTGTGAAGGAGAGGAAGGTGCCCCATCTCTGGAGTAGGGGTGGAATAGGCCCTAGGACCAGGGGTTAACAATGGTGGTGGGGGAATGGAGGAGGGAAGAAAAGATACTGGTGCTGCTGGGGATAGTGGTGGCTGTTAAGGGGCCCACCCCTCTTCTCTCTCCTGATCCTCCTCCCCTTCGTTAGATCCCATAATATCATGGCGGCGGCTTCTGATCATTGTTTGAAAAACTGAAGATTCATGCATTGCAGCAATGGCCGGGTTGGGGTGTGTGAAAGGGAACAATGGTGTTGCATCTGGTGCCATATTGGGAGCTGTGGCCTGCACAGGTGCGGGCGGGGGCTGGTAGTAGGCCCTGGTTGGTATCAGCAAGGGATATAGGCCTGACTGGGTGTGCTTGGGTGTCCCAAGATGGCCGCCGGAGGAGATGGGTGTTGGCCATTTCCGGGTGTATTAAGATGGCCACTGGGTTTACCAAAATGGCCGCTGGGTGTGGGAGGGGCGATGGGCTGGACATTACACCAGGAGCGACCCGCCCCACAGACACGGCAGGTCTCCGCCCAGGGCGGATTCTGTTCACCACACACATGACAGGTCCAACCTCCCTTTGTTCTGAGATCGGCACCATTATAGGGCGGTGGCCGAGGGCTTGGAGCGGCCATTTTAGTTACATCAACAAGATCATATGCAGAGCATTTTACATATCCGAACAAAGGCTCAGCACTTTCCGAACCTCCTTATTCCATCTACCTCTTTCCAACCCTCAACTTTCAAATCATTTACTACTCTTAAATGTGCTTGGGCTTGATGCAGAAGTCCCTTATCACCCAACTTTCCTTTCTTCTATACTACATAATCCTTCTACACTGAAGGCTGAAATCTGCTCATACTCGGTAAGCTCATTCTCTTGACAGC
Source organism: Oophaga sylvatica (assembly GCA_033576555.1). Classification (NCBI taxonomy): domain Eukaryota; kingdom Metazoa; phylum Chordata; class Amphibia; order Anura; family Dendrobatidae; genus Oophaga; species Oophaga sylvatica. The sequence continues at coordinate 61,942 of JARQOD010002031.1, forward strand.
CTTCTTGCCTCCACGTGATTTCATCAATTCAACCACTCCCAAAGCACCACCCTCTAACTTGTGGGTTTTGTTTGATTTAAACATGCGCATCATAATATTAACAGAGTGTAATGATCTGTCGCGACTCAGACCACCGGCGTCACTCGCAGGTCACCACCCGTCACTGCAGAGTCCTCCTCAATACTGTGACAAGACAAAGAGTCCCCCTCAATACTGTCTTTTTCCCTAACTGTGGATGGTGACTTTAAAGCGCAGTACACCGTGACACTCTACACAGCACAGAGTCCCCCTCCATATGCTGACACCTGGGCTTCTCCTAATGAGACTTCCCGGGTTGGACAAAGAGTCCTCCTCTATTTGTCACTTTCTCAGACGAAGAGCCCACCTCTATTCGTCTCCTAAGGAAATTTGGTTATGCGCACCCCTACCACAATTCTCTATACAATACTAGAAATTTAGACACTACCAAATAATCACGGGAGGCAACTATCTGCATAAAGGTACAATGACCGGAGGAGGAGGAACGTGGTGTTTCGACTCAAGCACGTGCAGGCAATGCAACGTCACTCGGTCACACTTGCTGGTTCGTGACGTGGGATTGCCCTTGGTCTCACCACTCAACCAGTCACCCATCCAGACCCAAAAAGACAATACAGCTTAAGCCCACAATGACTGACACACAGGCAAGTGGGACGCATATAAAATATATGATCCCAACTTACCGTGTTCAACGGAGGCTGCAGTCCTCGCATTCAGTCACCGCGGGCAACACCGCAAAGTCCTCGGGACGGGTCCGGACGGGCGGCAATCCACGGCCCCACGTTATTAGGCGCCAATTGTCGGGTTCAAAATGACAAACCACTCATCCTCCAGTCACCCCAGATTAGACTAAGAGCACGGGTCGACCGAGAATGAATCAGGCGATACGCTGGTTCAGACTTCAGAACGTGCCCTAAAGAAAATGGTGCTATTAGGCGGCCATCTCCAGTAAGCACTGAACTTTTATTCACGTACATAAGATTACATACACAGAATATTGGGGTGGAGTAAAGGCGGGATTGAGGAGAAAGAGATAAGCTGAGTCATCCTAATTGGTCCTTAGATCTTCTTCTAAGTCCTCCTTGATATGTTGTCATCCTCAGTTTCGTTTCTTGAAGAAAGATTCTATTGTTCTCGTGTATCAAGTATTTCCTCAATTCTCCAAAGGTGGGGGCATTTCAGTAGAGTGTAATACAGTGATAGGACACAAGATGGAGACAAACACCAGCAGATACTAACATTATCTTATTATTCTTTTAAGGAAAACTTCGTGTTTATAAAATACATATACACACTATAAATATAAAAGTATAGTAGAAAATTATATTTTACCTTGACAGTTGCAGGCACGTCCCGGGAAGCTGGCAGGATGAAGGATGCACGTCCAGTATTCCCACTGAGTAGGTGTAGGGCCTCCTTACTCCTGTTGCGTGAGTTTCTGACCTGTATGAAACGAAGTCTAACTCTGTCTTCACTTATACGCCCGGCTGACCTTGTGGTGAGGCCTTCTCTTGGATAGAACAGTGTCTCTAATGGTTGGCCGACCGGACTCCTGTCTTCCTGACCCCGGTTACGTATCAACACTCTTGGGCCCCTGCGACCTGTAGTCCAGCAGGGTCTCCGGTTCTCCTACTAGTCGTGTAGACTCTAGCAAGCTCGGACCCGGTGTCCGGTTGTTCAGAGTAGAGGTAAGCTATCAATGCTGTTTCAACCTCCGTTACTCTCTTCTTCACTTCCACTCGCCTTTCGTTCTACTCCGACCGATAACATAAGCACACTAGCAGAGATTAGCTGATTCTTCTTTCTCTTCACCGCTCTCAAAGCGTCGGCACGCTTACTCACTGAAACTGCCCTCACTTGACTCAGTTCTGACCAGGCTGAAGTGGCTATCTTTCTCCACTTGTACTAGCCTCCACTCTTTGAACTAAGCTCAAGTTGCAGTCTTCAGGTTCTCTCACAACTCTCTACTCCTCTCAGCTCTGAGGTGAATAGTCTAGGCACGTTCTCAGCTAGACTGCCTGAGGTGACTAAACTGTCTCACACTCCCAGCTAATCTGCCTCTCTGAGGTAATCTGATCTGATCTGAGGTCACTGCTGTGTCTTCACTACCTTTATATACTGCAAAAGGGCTCCCTCTGGTGGCTCTAGGGAATAGTGAAGGTTTGTTGTTTGCATATCAGGTCTCCGTGGGTGTTACCTTTGGTGCATCCCCCTGGGGAAATGTGACTCCAGGCACAGCTGGGCTACACATCCCCCCCTAGTTAACATCAGCACTCCCGGGCTGAAAGAAATAATTTTGAAATTAACAACAACATAACATTAAATATCAAACTGAACTCTTCCCTTACGGGAGGCAAGAATTTTTTAACAGTTGCTAAAGGTAACATATATACATGTATTTACACGATATTTATATACATTTTGACTCATGTTTAACTGTTTACATTGCTAGGCCTATTCTTGGTACCTAACAGGTAACTTTCCTTTTGTCGTGCGTACTGACCTACGTGGTGTTGCGTCAGGTATGGTAGCATTTGACCTATCTGTCCTACGTGCCGGTAAACTGTAATACTGCCTTAACCTCTCTAGGGATCTGGCAAGCATACTTGTGGCTGGGCGATGCGGTTCTGTTTCGCCAGGGGATTCTTCTTCCTGAGACCCAACATCTGAAGGTTCCACGTTTTGAGACTCCACTTCTCGAGACTCTACTTCTTGAGATGCTTCAGGAGCAGGTTCCTCTTGAATTATTTCTGCTGCGACAGCTGGCTCAACTTGAAGTTGGAGTGCTTCTTGTGGTTGATAAAATTGAAGTACTGGAATGATCACAGCGTCTCCGATACAAGGCCAATCTGCAGGAAAAATCTCCTAAGTCTGTGTGTATGACTTCACCTGGTTTCTCTTTGTCAATAACAGATTCTTCTTCGCGAAGCTTTAACATATCTGGATATAGTTTTAGGTGGTCTCTTGATACAGTTGTGGTCGTCTTTCCTCCATCTTTACTAATGGTACATGTTTTCCTGTTGTCAAACTTTGAATTTTGCACGACATATGGCTCTTTTTCCCATTGATCATCTAATTTGTGCATTCTTCTTTTTCTTTTCAGCACAATTTCTCCAGGTACAAAAGGTTCAGTTGGCGCACTTTTGTTGTAGTTTTCCTCTTGTTTTTCCCTTACTTTACTGAGACTATCTTCCACGCAGGCTTGTACTCTCCTGTACTGTTCCTGTCGGTTCGTGTCCCAATCTTCAGTAGTAACATCAGCTTCTGGTTCTACAACACCAAGTTCCAAATCCATGGGCAGCTTTCCTGGTCTTGCTCGCATGAGGTAGGCTGGGGTGCAATTGGTGGAACTCACAGGTATGTGATTGTACAGATCTACCAGGTCAGGTAGTAGGTCTGGCCACCGATTCCTCTCCTCAAGTGGTACCGTCTTCAGCAGATCAATGACAATGTGATTCATCTTTTCACAGAGACCATTTGTTTGGGGGTGGTACGGTGTGGTTCTTATCTTCTTGCATCCGTACAAATGACAGAACTCTTTAAACAACTCGGCTTCAAAGGCAGGGCCCTGATCAGTTAACACTTGCTCTGGATATCCATGGGGTCTGCAGAAATACGCTTGAAATGTCTTTGCTGCTGTTTCAGCTGTCAGATCTTTGACAGGGGCGACCACCAGGAACCTGGAGTAGTGATCCACCATTGTCAGGGCATATGAGTATCCCGACCGGCTGGGTGACAACTTGACATGGTCCAAGGCCACGATCTCCAAGGGACGAGTCGTCTTGATGGGTTGCAGGGGTGCTTTCTGGCTGCTGTAGTCTTTTCTTTGGAGGCTACAGGACGCACAGTTTTTACACCATTTTTCGATGGAACTGCGCATTCCCACCCAGTAGAAACGACACTTCAGCAGGGTTTCCAGCTTCTTCCAGCCAAAGTGCCCCGCTCGATCGTGGTAAGCTTCCAACACCATCTGGATGTCCGTTCTGGGGACTACTATCTGCCATACCATCTCATGGGTTCTTGGGTTGACGTACCTTCGGCACAGCTTCTCACGGTAGATAAACAGCCGGCTTCTCTCATTCCACAGCTGCTTTGCTTGTTGAGACGCATCCTTCTCCAAGGAGGAACCTTCCTGAGTTATCAGCTCCTTGATACGGCTGACAACCGGGTCACTGTCCTGGGTCTCCTTCCAGCTGTGGTGAGGTAAAGGGTTTAACGTCTTACCACGCTGCCTCCTGCAGGCTCGTTGCTTGTGGATCATCCCATTTCTGTGGAATGCAGGTAGCTCAATCTCTTCTAGGTCATCCAATTCCTCTTCCGTGTCGGACTCATGCGGCATTCTGGACAAGGCATCAGCGTTGGCATTCTTATGGCCCGCTCTGTACTTGATTGTGAATTGATAGTTCGACAGCCGAGCCATCCAACTTTGCTCCATGGCTCCCAGCTTAGCTGTTTCGAGATGTGTCAAGGGGTTATTGTCGGTGTAAGCAGTGAACTTGCTGGAGGCTAGGTAATGCTTGAATCTTTCTGTAATGGCCCAGACCAGTGCCAGGAACTCCAACTTGAAGCTACTATAGTTCTCTGGGTTTCTCTCAGTCGGGCGGAGCTTCCTGCTTGCATACGCGATGACTTTCTCCAGGCCATTTTGCTTCTGACTGAGGACAGCTCCCAATCCTTCGTTGCTGGCATCAGTGTACAGCAGGAATGGCTGGCTGTAGTGAGGGTAGGCCAAGATCTCATCTCCTGTCAGGATCTCCTTCATCTCCTTGAATGCCTCAGCTTGTTCTTTACCCCAGTGGAATGGAGAATTTCTGCTCTTGAGGGATTGTCCTACCAGGAGGTCCTGCAGAGGCGCTGCTTTCTTGGTGTAGTCCTTTACAAACCTCTGGTAGTAACCTGTCAGTCCCAGGAACTGGCGCACCTCCTTGAGATTCCTCGGTTCTGGCCATTTCTGGATAGCAGTGACCTTCTCGGGGTCTGGCGCTACTCCTTCTGAGCTGACAATATGTCCCAGGTACTGTACCTTTTGTTTGAGCTGATGGCACTTTGAAGGCTTCAGTTTCATCCCGTACTTGGACAGTGACTCGAATACCTCTGCCAGGTGCTTCAGATGATCCTCATACGTCTTGGAGTACACAATTACATCGTCCAGGTACAGCAACACGGTTTCAAAGTTGAGATGTCCCAGGCAACTCTCCATCACTCTCTGGAACGTTCCCGGGGCACTGCTGAGTCCAAACGGCATCCTGTCAAACTCACAGAGTCCCATCGGGGTGGTGAAAGCCGTCTTCTCCCGATCCTCCTCAGCCACAGCTACTTGCCAGTGCCCACTAGTCAGGTCAAGGGTGGAAAAGTAGTTAGCAGTTTTTAAGGCAGCTAAGGATTCTTCAATGCGTGGTAAAGGGTATGCATCTTTATGTGTAATGAGATTCACTTGTCTGTAATCTACACACATTCTCATGCTTCCATCCTTTTTCCTGACTAGGACTAGAGGTGCTGCCCAGGGACTACAACTATCCCTTATCACCCCTGCTTCCTTCATGTCACGCAACATCTCCTTGGCTTTCTGGTAGTGTGCTGGAGGTATAGGCCTGTAATGCTCTTTAATGGGGGGATGGTTGCCTGTAGGGATATGGTTTTGTACTCCCTTAATTGTCCCAAAGTCAAGTGGGTGTACCACTCGAATTACTCCCTATTTCTGGTGGGCTGGAGTGGTGTCTGTCCCGACATGGAGCTGCTGACACCAATCCTCCACCTGGGTTGCTGGGTCTTTATCCTCCACTGGTTGGGGGGAGGCTAAGGACTCAATCGTGAGAATGGAGTTATTATCTACGGTATGTAATTTAGCAACAGTGGCATATCGTGGTAAGTTCACTTCATCTTCCCCCCAGTTGAGAAGACGTACTGGCACTCTCCCATTTCGTACCTCCACTACCCCTCTAGCAGTCAAGAGTGTAGGTCTGTGTTCTGAACAATGGGGCTCTACTACTGCTTGGTAGTTCTGTCCTCTCAGACCTATTGCTGCTCTACACCATATAAGCATTTCACTCATTGGGGGTATCACAATGGGGTTCGGGTCTGTTACCCGTATATTACCAATCTCACCATCTGTCAGTTTCGCTTGCTGCTGGCACATCAGGGCCCGGATCTCCCTCTGGATCACTCCCTTTTGCTTTGGCCTGGCAACTTCGGCGAGCTGTTGGAGCAAAAACACAACTTCTCCCAGACAGTTACTGATAATGTTTGTACCTAAAATCACATTTAAGCCATTTTCCTCATTTACAGTTTTTACTACTAAGAGTCCCTGGTCCTTCAGCTCCACTCTGCCCACCTTTACGTCCACGTTTTTGGCTCCGAGTATATCAACAGGGAGACCATTAGAGGCGTACACAGCAAAGTCAGGGCTCGGGGGCTGGAGACTGTCCATGGACCAAAACCTATTATACAGGACATCAGGTATGATGGTCACCTGAGATCCAGTGTCCAGCAGGGCAGGGATTGCGATCCCGTCCAGGATGATGGACAGGTATGGTCTCCCTCCCACAAACCTGCGGTTCCAGTCTGAGGGGCCTGAAGAGTCTAGTCCTGGGTGTTGGCCCTCGGACCCAGGATCTGCTCGTTTAAAGGACACTGTCGGGCTAGATGACCTTCTCTGTTGCAACGGTAGCAGATGATCTCTCGGCGAGGATGGTGCTGATTGGGGGTCGCTCCTGGGGGTGGCGTTGTCCTCCTCCGGTGGGGCGACGTCCTCCTTCTCCTCCGGTTCATCCAAGGGACATCCTCTGGGCAGTCAGCTAGCAGCATCTTTCCTTCCTCCTCCGTCGGCAGTTGCAGGGCACTCATTACAGTGGCCAGGTTTTTGGTCAGCTGGCGCACTTCTGAGCGCAGACAGTCCAACTCAGTAGGGGGCACCACCTGCGTTTTGGCTTCTGCCACCAGCGGGGAAAAGGTGGATGCTGCTGGCTTTAGAGTGGCTTCACCCGGGTGACACTGGGTTGCCACCTCGGGCTTCTCCAGGGGTCGCAGTCCTTTTATAGTCATATCCTTTAGGGCATCAAAGGTAGCGTCAGGATGATCCAAGGACCACCAGTGCACAGTTCTGCTTTCAGCTTGGGACCTCAGTCCCCGTACAAATTGTTCCTTTAACATTTTATTTTCATTGATGGCACTGATGGGGTTGAACTGTTTGAGAGCTCGCAGGGCCCCCTATAGTCGGCAGGCGTAGTCCCTAATGCTATCATCTGGTTTCTGGGAGCATTGGTAAAACCTCATCCGGAGATCTGTTTCAGTGCGGTCCTCAAAGATAGTCTGGAGCTTTAAGAAAATTGCAAGCACTGATTCCTGATCTGCAGCTGTCCAAGTCTCTACTTCCCTTTCTGCAGCACCAGTCAGTTGTCCCACTACCACTGCAGCTCTTTGTTTCTCTGTCATAGGGTACATGTCCATTATGCTGCATATTTTGTGCTTAAACCCTGACAGGGTGTCTGGCTTACCGCTATACTGAGGGAGCCACTTTGCTCCAGGCAGGTATGGCAGGGTCAGCGGTACTATCGGAGCCACAGGACCTGGTGAGGGGTCAGCGTTTCCACCCTGCGCGGCAGCGCCATGGGGTAAGTCATTGGAGCGGTCGCCCTGGGCAGCGCTGTCAGCTTGCTGCTGCGACATATCTGCGCCCCCCTAGTTAAGCGTGGCCTACCTTCTCCTGTAGGCCGCAGCTTCCTCCGGTTTCAGTAATCAGCAGGACCTGCGTCGCCGGCGCTCTGACGTCAGAGCGTTCACCGAAGCTCTCCACAGGACCTGCCGCCGCGTCAGCGTTGGGGCGTGTCCGGGGCTCAGCGCGCTTTCTGCAGGTACGCCCCTTTCTCTTCACGCTGTAGCGCTGCAATTTGGCGGGCAATGGCGGACAATTGGCGGGAAATTCTCGCCGCTATGTGCGACAGTCTTTTTAGCACTACAGTCAATTCAGGCACACAGTACCCGGTGGCAACGGGCATCAATCTGTTGCTGCAGGGCACGACAATCCTGTTCGTGACGCCAAGTAAAGATGAGTCGCCCGCCAGGGCCTGTGGGGTACTCGGCACCGAGCCCGTTCACTTCAATGGGGGATGTCACGGGTAGCACAGCTCGGTCCGTGGCCCTGGGGCTCACCTTAAAATGTGGGATATTTACAGGGGATTAAAGTATTTACAGTTTGTTCGTGACGCCACCTGTGGTACCTGGTCAGGGTGACCAGCGCTGCAGGATAGATCCACTGAGGGGTTGTTACTGGGCAGCAAGGTGTTAAGTCTTCCACAGGCAAGACTGGGTCCCTCAGGTTAGATGGCGGTGTAGGGGTGCAGGATGGAGAAGGGCTTTTCAGCCGCAGGAGCAATAATGCAGACACACACACGAAAGTCTCTTTCTGTACCTTTACTGATGGTAGTTGCAGGCACGTCCCGGGAAGCTGGCAGGGTGGAGGATGCACATCCAGTATTCCCACTGAGTAGGTGTAGGGCCTCCTTACTCCTGTTGCGTGAGTTTCTGACCTGTATGAAACGAAGTCTAACTCTGTCTTCACTTATACGCCCGGCTGACCTTGTGGTGAGGCCTTCTCTTGGATAGAACAGTGTCTCTAATGGTTGGCCGACCGGACTCCTGTCTTCCTGACCCCGGTTACGTATCAACACTCTTGGGCCCCTGCGACCTGTAGTCCAGCAGGGTCTCCGGTTCTCCTACTAGTCGTGTAGACTCTAGCAAGCTCGGACCCGGTGTCCGGTTGTTCAGAGTAGAGGTAAGCTATCAATGCTGTTTCAACCTCCGTTACTCTCTTCTTCACTTCCACTCGCCTTTCGTTCTACTCCGACCAATAACATAAGCACACTAGCAGAGATTAGCTGATTCTTCTTTCTCTTCACCGCTCTCAAAGTGTCGGCACGCTTACTCACTGAAACTGCCCTCACTTGACTCAGTTCTGACCAGGCTGAAGTGGCTATCTTTCTCCACTTGTACTAGCCTCCACTCTTTGAACTAAGCTCAAGTTGCAGTCTTCAGGTTCTCTCACAACTCTCTACTCCTCTCAGCTCTGAGGTGAATAGTCTAGGCACGTTCTCAGCTAGACTGCCTGAGGTGACTAAACTGTCTCACACTCCCAGCTAATCTGCCTCTCTGAGGTAATCTGATCTGATCTGAGGTCACTGCTGTGTCTTCACTACCTTTTATATACTGCAAAAGGGCTCCCTCTGGTGGCTCTAGGGAATAGTGAAGGTTTGTTGTGTGCATATCAGGTCTCCGTGGGTGTTACCTTTGGTGCATCCCCCTGGGGAAATGTGACTCCAGGCACAGCTGGGCTACACATGGGCAATGGGGCTGAATGAAAAATCTAAATTCAATGAATAAGACGTGTCCTAATACTTTTCTCCATATAGTGAAATAATAATGTAGACCAGAAAAAGGACTAAGACAAAATATAAATTGTTAGCGCCTATTTGTTATAGAAGTGCCCCCTATTTAGGCTTGTTACAATGCCCATTTGTACGGTATATAATTATACAGTACCGGCTTCTGCGACCTCTGACAACTTTCACCTCCTAACACTTTATTGCGTTTCTTATTCATTCTTTCTCCCGCAGACTTGGACTTGTGTTTTTTGTGCTGCTGAAAATCTCTTGTCCGAAGATACCAGATTTGAGAGCAGAGAAGAGGGAGATTATGTCTATGCCGGAGACCCCCGGTCTGAGAACGAGTACTCATTTGCTGACCAAACCATGATCATTTTCTGCATTGATATATCGGGGAGCATGAGTGTGACCTTGGAGGTGAGCGCTCAGGATCATTTTCTATATTTTTTATCCTTATGTTTATTTGTGCTGTCTTCCCATTCATCAGCTTATCTAAATGGGGGAGTCTGAGACAAGTCTGTGTAGCAAGGGCAGGCAGTGTATTGTACAGCAAATCCTAAATGTAATTTTGCTATGCTGGAAATGTAATTTTTTAATGTTCTATTACAGGTGACTCAGGAGCAGAGCAATGACTATAATGTAGTCTACAAATCAAGAATGGAGGTAAAGAACATTATGCACAATCTATATTGTATGTGGTTTATAGAAGAGCGCCACCTCTAGTGTCATTTAACAATTACATTGGCTAAATACATGAGTAATTGACTTGGGGTGGGAAAAATTACAATAAAGAACAGCAAAAGAAATGATAGACATAGAGAATTAATCTTATAGGAAAAGATGAGCACTTTCCGACATCCGACGTACATGTATGGCACCCATTGGGGTGCTTGTGTATGCAGCAGCAGATGCCGGCTATGTTATGACACAGACTGGGCTTCATAGTAAACTTTAATTTTTATCTACATATTGAAATACAGTTGTATTGAAGTAGATAGAATAAGTCATCCGACAATTGCACCTCTAAGGGATCTAAAAAAAAAAAAAAGTAAAAATAAAAAGTTTTAAAAAAATATAAAAATTTTAATCACTCACTTTTTTTCTTCATTAAAAGTAAATACAATAAAAAATAAATAGAATTGGTATCGCCGCATCCGTAAAAGTCTCATTTATCAAAATATAAGCTTATTTAACCTGTAAAGCTAAAATGAAAAAAATCGAAATGCAAGAATTGCTGTTTTATAGTTGCCACATCTCTCATAAAAAATACATATGTACACCAAAATGGTATAAAAATAAGTGACAGCTTGCCATATAAGATACAAAAAATCACATTAAAAACTTTTTAGCAAAAACACATATATAAGATACAAGCCCATTAATGGAGAAATAAAAAAAAGTTAAGAGTCTTAGAAAATGGCAACACAAACAAATTTATTTAATTTTTATTTTATTTTTTTTACAAATTTCTGATTTTTTTTCACCACCAAAATAAAAGAAAACTATACAAGTTTGGTTTTGTTGTATTTATACTGACCTGACGAATCATGTCACCGGGTCATTTTTACGATGCAATGAACACTGTAAAAACAAATCCCAAACACAGTGGAGGAATTGCATGTTGTTATTTTTTTTTGTATCTCACCCATTTGGAATTTTTTTCAGTTTTTTTTTTAGAAAAATAAGTAGGAACAAAAAAAAGTAGTTATTGATGTCAAGAAAAACTTAGGTGATTAATGATTATGTAAGGATGTACGGTAAAATCTATGGCTAAATATTGAACGAGTCTGACCACTAATTGGGATCTTAAAGGAATTTTTACCCCTGGTACAGCAGACTCTTTTTTGGGTGCTTTCGTTCCTCATTATTAATAGGGGGAAGCAAACTTTAAAAGAGTTACTCATTTTTTAAATTTAGTGATTGATCATTCTTTGCCAAGTCATGGACATGACACCAATTACAGACAGTCTCCCTTGTCTGAGCATGATATAGGGGAGCAGAGAAGCTCACATAGGACTACAAACAGCTACACTAAGTGCATGAACTAAGCAGGTGAAACAGTGCTTTCAACATGGAGTTTGAAAAAATGGAAGCAAGATAATGTAATGGAGTATAACACAAAGATCAATAACTTTGAAAAGACTGATCAACAGTGGTGTAACTAGAGTCCATTGATCCCAGTGGCAAAATTCGGACCTGGACCTTCACCTGCATGTTCGACAGATTATGGGACCTTGTAGCGTTCTAGTTCCTAAAAAGACAAATACTTGTTGGACCCCCATGTGTAATTGTCCTTGTTATGGCTTCTTTCTGTAATAATGATCCCTATTCTAGGCCCCTTACAGTAATAATGTCCCGTGTCCTGGTCTCTTCCAGTAATAATGTCCCCCAACCTAAGCCCCTTCCAGTAATATTGTCCCTCATCCTGGCCCCTTCTAGTATAATGTCCCCATCCTGGTCCTTTCTAGTAACAATGTCCGCCGCCCTGGGCACTTTATTTAATAATGTCATCCATTCTGGGTCTCATCCTATAATAATATCATTCATCCTGGCGCCTTCCAGTAATAATGTCCCTCATCCTAACCCTTTCCAATAATATTGACCCCATCCTTGGTTCTTCCAGTAATAATGTCCCCCCTCTTGGGCCCCTTCTAGGAATAATGTCCCCTGTCTTGAGCTCTTACAGCAATAATGTCCCCCATCCTAGGCCCCTTACAGGAATAATGTCCTCCATCCTGGGCCCCTTTCAGTAATGATGTCCCCATCTTGGTCCTTTCTAGTAATAATGTCTCCCTTCCTGGACTCTTTATTTAATAATGTCAACTATTCTGGGCCCCATCCTATAATAATGTCCTTCATCCTGGCCCCTTCCTGTAGCAATGTCCCCATCCTGGGCCCTTCCAGTAATAATGTCCCATATCCTTGGTCTCATCCTATAACAATGTCCCCCATTCTGGGCCCCTCACTGGTATAATGTCCCCCATCCTGGTACAATGCCCACGCCATCCTGGACTCTTTCCGTTGTTTTCTAGCTTATTTATAAAGAAACAAACCATTATTTTTACCTTACCCTACTCCAATGTTGTGCGTTGTTCTCTCTATAGTCAGCACAGAAGCATGCAGCTGACTTCGGCGTTCCGGATAGGGCAGTGTATGACATCACTTCCATGCACAATCTGTCACGGACAAGTCGACGTCTGCTGCTGGCCTCTAAATTGGCTGGCAGCTTGTATTGAAGTGCAGGATGCACATCCAGGTGAAATTGGAGCTTGTGTTGGTGCCCCCCCCCACCTGCACGGGCTCAATGCTGAATTTTTAAAAAGTTTAGCTATTCTTAAATTTTATTCCCCCCTTTCTTTATTTTATCCATGTACCCTCTTCTCCTGGTGACCTCGATGAAAATATATTTTTTCTAACATCATAACGGTAGAGGTCAATCAATTTCAACGTCATTTTAAAATTTCCTCTAGTGCATTGTGAATTCCTGGAGTCCAGGAAAGTTCTCACCAAGGACTACGATAATAATGTTTTAACTAACTTTTCTTGTTTTTTTGCTTTCAGACTGTTAAATCTGCATTGGGTCAAACTCTAGATTTTCTTCATCAGCAGCATCCTGGAAAGAGGGTGGCTCTTGTGACCTTCAGTGACCAGGTAATAATGCTAGATCTATGCTGAAAGCCATAAAGCCATAGCTCTTCTTTAGCAAAGGCAAAAGTTAATTATCCTGGCCACTTGGTTTGTATCCAGGTGAAATTATATGGCGATGGCACTAGACATCCACAGATCCTGGAGGATGCCGAGCTGTTAGACCCTGACTATCTGAAATCACAGGGTGAAGAACAACCCTTGCCGCACCCACTAATGGAGACTCTGCCTGACCTGAAAGGAAGGATTGAATGGTAAAGTGTTCTCTTCACATAACGTCTGGTCTCGGTTTAGTAGTTGTCATCAGTCAGTGCCATAATTTGAAAGAATTACTTAAAATAAATTAATTTGCATTTTTTTATTACAGTCTGAAGGAAATGGGGGCTACAGCGCTGGGGCCTGCCGCTCTGGTTTCAATCGCAATGGCGTCCAAGAGTCCAGGATCCAAGGCAAGTGAGTTGTAGCTTGTAAAGTCGTAGGTTCGCACAAATTATTACAAATGTGGGATGCAGAGGTCACAGAGTTCTGATAATTCAAAGGGTCTGCTCCAAGGAAAGACCCTAGTAAGGCATTTAGTAGGGGGTCCATAGGATCTTAAAGTTACTCTTGGATAAAAACCAGATTGTTGTATTATACAGATGGGCTCACGATATTGATTTGGAAGGTGGAACTGCCAACTAAATATTATATTAGCATTGCTGTAAAATGCTTCCACCATAAGGCTGAATTTGCAGCACAACGTGAGCTCTCGGGGAGGCAGATTTTCTCCTATATTGGACCAACCTTCCAAATCATATGTACTGTATGAGTGGCTTAAAAAGCCTCAAAACTCTATTTTAGGGTGCTGTAAGGGGCTATTATTTTAGAAACATAATGTAAATGCCCGTATTAGTCATAGCAGGACCACCAGAAACATTATTGTCAGATGCTAATCAATATGATCGCTGCAAATAATAAATATGACATTACCATTTTTTTACCACTAGTTGGCACTGTGTAACCATGTTGTGTTGGGGGGAAAAAAGAGAACAAACATTTTGAGAGGGAGTGACAAATCTCTTGAGAAGTTCAAAATATGCTGCACTGTATGAAGTTCAGGACACTTCCGGAAATTGCTTGTGCATATTAAGCTTTTTAAGATTGGGCATTGTGATCTATTAGTAGAAATATCACATAATTAGGATATACATCATTCAGATGATGATTCATAGCAGAAATTGGGCATTAACTTTTTTTTATAAAACGGTTACCTTTTAAGTAGGGGTCACGAACACTGGAATATATTGGTCACCTATATTAAATGTCAAAATTTAACATGTGTTTTGTCTGTTCTTCAGGTGATAATCTGCACTGATGGCATAGCAAATACTGACCTGGGCAACCTGGAAGACATATCAGAGGAGTACATCTATCAGTCGTCCAAGCTATTCTACAGTAATTTGGGGGACTTGGCTCTTCAGCACAGGTTTGTTTTATAGAGCAAAACTAATAAAATATTAGCTCCTATGTCCATTTGCTGTATATGTCTTTTATTTTACTGATGGGTACAATTTTGTTTGCCCATGTTAGCCCTTTTTTCTCCTAATACATGCCTAACATTTACATTGCTGATAATCATTTGAGTTCAGGAATTGAGTTTATTTTTTTAAGACACTAAATAGTTGCGTTTCTGTCTTTCAGTGTAGTTGTCTCTGTGGTGACAATAGAAGGAACTAACTGCCGATTGCCTGAGCTGGGACTACTAGCTGATAAAACAGGAGGCAAGGTACAATTTATATTATTTTTTTAGCATTATAGTTTAATTCATAAAACATGTTAAATCATTAAGGAATTTTTTAAAGTACTGCAACAACACGTATCTCTTAACTTAAAAAATACTTGGATTTAGATGCTATTGTTATGCTGCCTCCTGCCTAGGTGAATATTGTAAATCCATTCAAGTTGGCTAATGAGTTCCAATCAATCGTAGAAGAAGAAATCATTGCTACTAATGTGAACATAAAAGTTTTTCTGCCTCAAACAATGTAAGTCAATCATTTTTACAGCTCAACAAAATGTGGGGGTAAGGTTGGTCCCCATGGCGGTACTACAGTTCTATACAAATTGCATCCCAAATTTAAATTAGTTGGATATGTGCAACACATTTTTGGCAAACTATATGTTCTAGAATATGGACCAGTTTTGTTTGCTGTTTCATATTGGCCTAGTTAGTATTTAAAAAAAAAAAAAAGTTGTCCAGATCCCCATGGCAATGTTGGTGCATTGCAATGCATTATACCAATGATCAGCGTAATAGAACTTAAAGTCCCATAGAGAGACTAAGAAAAAAGGAAAAAAAAAGTTTAAAAAAGTTGTAAAAATATTTTTGAAAAAAAAATTAAAAAAATTATGCCAATAAATATATATTTATGTAAGCAAAAATAAACAAAAGTACACATATTTAGTATTAATGCATCCAGAACGACCTGATCTATAAAACGCTCACACTATTTAACCAAAGATTGGAATAAAATGTGATCAAAAAGACAAATGTAAATAATAATGGCATAGCTGAAAATGCCATCTTGTCCCGCAAAAGATAAGCCACCATACAGCTCTGTCAGCAGAGAAACAAAAAATCTGTAGCTCTCAGAATATAGCCACTCAAAAACAATTATTTTTTTCTAGAAAATATTTTTTATTGTGCAAAACAAAAAAAATGATGTAAATGTGGTATCGCTGTAATCGTACCAATCCAAAGAATAAAGGAATAAGGCTGCCTTGTCAATTTTACCAGATACAGAACGTTATAAAAAACAATTCCTGAATGGCTAGTTTCTGCTCATGCTTCCTCTCACAAATTTGAAAAGAAAGCAATCAAAAAATGTGTGCCTGAAAATGATACCAATAAAAACATCAAATCGTCCCACGAAAAATAAGCCCTCACATGACTCTGTTGGCAGAAATATAGAAAAATTAAAGTATGGCAACACAAAAAAACTTTGTATAAAGAAAAGTCTCTCAGTGTGTGACAGCAGCCAAACATAAAAAGACATCAATCTCACATTGCTGTAATTGCACCTATCCGAAGAATAAAGTCGCCTAATCACTTAAACCGCACGAGGAATGGCGTATAAAATAAAATAAAACCAATTCTTCACCTGTTGTTGATTAGTTCATTCTACCTCCCAAAGATCTCAGTATAGCTTAGCTCACATTTACACGGGGTTTCTGAGCTCCTAAATCCTAACATAATTTACCGGTGCATGGCTCCAGAAGCACAAGCTGGGCGCAATGTGCAGGCATTACAATGTACTGGGCACTATTATGGCATATTTGCAATTTTCACTCTGCAACTTCCACTGCGTGTTTGTTTCTGGAAAGCACCCATAGTGTAAAAATCGTCACAACACCCATAGATTAATTCCCACAGTGGTGTAAATTCCAATGAGGGGTCACTTGAGGGGGATTTCCACTTTTTACACACATCAGGGGCTCTGCAAATGGAGTCTGCAAACTATTGTAGAAAAATCTGCGAAGCAAAAGTCAAATAGCGACCCCTCCTTCCCGAAACTTGCCATGTGGCCAAAAAGCACTGTACAGCCTTATATGAGATATTGCAAAATTCAGGAGAAATTGTGTAACAATTTATTGCGCCTTTTTACCAATTTCCTCTGAAAATAAAAAATCTGGGGCTAAAGCAGTATAAATATGTAATTATTACTTAGTTACCACAGAGTGGTATAAAATTCTGTGACATAACTGTTGTGTCAATATCCTCATTGAATCACTAGTTTGTAAAATGGGGTCAGTTATAGAGGATTATGCTGTTCTGGCACCTCAGGGGCTCTGCAAATGTGACATGACTCCCACAAACCATTTAAGCAAAGTCTGCATTTCAATATGGCACTTCTTCCCTTTGGAACTTTGCACTGTGCCTGAAATGAGATTTTCAACCACAAATGAACTTGGAAGAAACTGCCTAACAAATTAGGCTGGTGCATTGTCACTGCCACATTCGTGAGCTCATGACTCTGCTCCTTTAAGGCAATAAATGTTAGAACCCACTGAGAGGTTCGCCGTGACATAGGGTGGTGTCTCATATGGTCTGATCAGAATGTTAAACTAAGAACCTCATGTTCAGTAATGTATATTTTTGCCAAGCAGCATTGGATCAATGTATGATTTTTTGGATGTACAGTCCATGCTCTTTTATCAGCCATTTACACTGTTTGGGCACATCAGGGGCTCTGCAAATGCGCCATAGCATCCGCTATCTATTTCAGACAATTTTGTGCCCCAAAACTCAAATGGCGCTCCTTCCCTTTTGAGCCCTGCCTCATGCCCAAACAGTAGTTTTCAACCACATGTGGGGTATCTGCATACTCAGGAGAAATTGCACAACAAATTTTGGGGTCCATTCTCTTGTATTAACTTTGTAAAAATGCAAAATATGTGGCTAAAGCAATATTTTTGAGAGAAAAAGTAAAATTTTCATTTTTTCCTTCCACATTTCTTTTATTACTGTGAAGCATCTGAAGGGTTAATAAACTTCTTGAATGTGCTTTTGAGCACTTTCAGGGATGTAGTTTTTAAAATTGTGTCACTTTTGGGTATTTTCTGTCACATAGCACCCTGAAAGTGACTTCAAATTTGAAGTGCTCCCTAAAATAATATTTTGTAAATTTTGTTGGAAAATATGAAATTGCTGAAAAACTTTTAACCCTTATAACACCCTAATAAAAAAATTATGTTTAAAAAATGATACTGATGTAAAGTAGACATGTTGTAAATGTTATTTATTAACTATATTGTGTGACATAACTCTCTGGTTTAAGGGCATAAGAATTAAAGGTTTGAAAATTGCGTCATTTTCTAATTTTCCTGCCAAATTTCCAATATTTTCACAAACGCAAGTTGCATCAAACAAATTTTACTACTATCATAAAGTACAATATGTCACAAAAAAACTCTCTCAGAATTAGTGGGATTCGTTGAAGCGTTCCAGAGTTATTATCATATAAAGTGACACTGGTCAGAGTTAAAAAATTTGCCCTGGTCATTAAGGTCAAAATTGTCTCCATCACTAAGGGGTTAAAAGGTTCTTCAATGAAATCTATAATAATAGTAACATTAACCACAATGCTTCTGAATATTGCAGTCCAATTTGAATTGTTTGCATCTATGAAATTCAGGTGAAATAGATCAGTAGAGGGTATAGTATAAGAAAGTAACATTATCGATAGAGTAATGTTCAACAATGTTACTTATTGTTTTTTTTATTTTTCCATTGAGATATTTCTTATATGAAGGAAATAATAAATCTGTTTTGGAAAGGACAGTCGGCAGCACAACAGCTGATACTGTTCTGTCTACAGAATTTGGCATCCATTCATCCAAGATTAAAGGTTTGTATAAAAAATGTAAAATTTAAATAATTTTTTTTTCCTCTATCTGTAACTCATGATGCCTACATCTGTTTTTTTGGTAACAGAAGTGCTTCGAAACTCCCAGCTACCAATGCAATTACAGTTATCTTACACACTCCCAGATGGAAGAAGTAGACGGCGGGTCCTCAGCCTGAGAAAACCGGTTACTAATGATTGGTAAGAGATGTCAGACCAGAGCTGTGTGCACTGAGCTTCTATAGAGACATGGGTACTTAATGTCTCTCCAACATTACATGTCATAGAGCTATTCCCCCTAGAAGTAATCTTTCTATAATAAAAAAAATGACTATCCAACAGGAAAAACATTGTTATTATTTTTATGAATAAAAAAATACATTGAGGCACCATAGACTTTTGTGAATGCCATATTAGTGCTCCAGAGGACATAGGGGTTACACGGAGCCCCATTACGGTTCTATGTATAGCCTCAATAGTATACAAGCAATTTATGAAGTAATGATCCTAGAGTTACCGGACTACAGGTTAGCATTTAAGTATGTTCATGATTTTCTTTTTCAGTTATTTCTTTGCCTTGTGATTTTTATGTTTTGAACACCTACCTACAGTATATGTTTCCCAGACGTTGCACATATCTTGAGCATTTCTGTTCTCCATTCTAGTGCTGCCGCACTGGAGTCCATTGATCTCAGTGTTCTGCAGATCCACAGTGTTCAGTTCAGTGCTCGACTTGCAATGGAAGGACATGTGAATGAAGCCAGGAATGTGGCCCTGGAGCTGAAAGAATTAATAGACCTTGTAATAATGTGAGTATCCTCATCATTACCATCATCAGGGCTGGATCAAAACAATATTGTATCATAGGGGGACAGACTGAAGTGATCCATATGTAATGTGGCGCGGGAATATTTTATTTTTTCCAAAATTAAAGAAATTAGAAATGTTGCAAGATTTGAGTCACTGTAATCGTACTGACCTGAAGACTCATACTGCCAGGTCATTTTTATGGAACAATGAGCATCGCGAAAAACAATGTAGATACTGCATTTATTTTTTCACCGTTTCACCAATTTGTCACTTGTAGACTTGTGATCTGTAGTTATCCCATGACATCTTTGTTCTCTTCTCAGGAGACAAGAGAAGTACGAGGCTCACGGTATTGTGTATGAAGACTGGGAGAACTCCATGGCTCCTATCTATGAAGATCTACAGGTGTATATGAAGGTTTGTACCATCATAGTATTGGTTACAGTGTAGCAAGCAGGGTTGGACTGGGCCCACCAGACAAAATCATTCTTGGGACCCACCATGCATAAGTGGTACTAACAGCAGAGTATGCCCTTATCTTTACTCCCATCTTGTCCAGTTGATATTCCTATGAATGTTCATTCCTTGATTGATCGTTGTCAACTATCGACCAGTCCAAAAAATCCAATAATCACCTGACAAATCTACAAAATATTCATTTGCTTGCTTTAACCCCTTAACGTACAATTACGGATATATCCAACACTGGACGCCTTCCCCCTGTTTGGTGCTGGCTCCAGCAATGAGCCCGCACCTTTTCCGGCCCTGACAGCTGATCTGATCAGCTAACATGTGCCCCTAACAGTCTCCTGCTCTATGTAGCACAACCATCAAATGATCGCAGCTTCTAGTCTCCTATGGAGACTACTGAAGCAAGTAAAAAAAAAAAATGTTTTTAAAAATATATAAAAAATAAAAAATATAAAATTTCAAATCACCCCCCATTTGCCCCATTCAAAATAAAATAATTCAAAAATATACAAAATACACATATTTGGTATCTCCATGTTCAGAATCGCCCAATGTATGAAATAAATTAATCCAATTGGTAAACGGCGTTTGCGAAAAAAAAAATTAAAACTCCAGATTTACATTGTTTTGGTCATTGCAACATTGCAATAAAATGCAATAACAGGCGATCAAAAGATCATATTTACACTAAAATGGAGATGCTATGGGTCTCAGAAAATGGCGACTTTTTTTTTTTTTTATAAACTTTGGATTTTTTTTTCACCACTTAAATAAAAAAGAACCTAGACATGTTTGGTGTCTATGAAATCATAATGACGTGGAGAATCATAATAGAAGGTCAGTTTTAGCATTTTGTGAACATGGTAAAAAAAAAATACAAAAAAACAATTCTGGAATTGCACTTTTTTTGCAATTTCACCGCACTTTGAATTTTTTTCCCATTTTCCAGTACATGAGATGGTAAAATAAATGGTGTCGTTTAAAGTACAACTCGTCCCACAAAAAACAAGTTCTCACATGGCCATATTGACGGAAAAATAACAATGTTATGGCTCTGGGAAGAAGGGGAGCAAGAAACAAAAACAGAAATACACCTGGTCCTTAAGGGGTTAAAATTATCATTCTCAACAGCATACCATTTTGTGTAAACAGTAAGTGAACTGCTGCAATGAAGTGCCTGCCAGGGCCCACCGGAGGATTCTCCAGTCCTCCGGTGGGCCAGTCCAATGGTGATAGCGGGTGAGCTGAGATAATGTTTATATTGTGAAACTTCATACTGAAATATCTAATACTTACATTGTTTTCAGGAGAAATCTTCAGATAAATCTGATCAGGATAGCCACGTAGACGTTCATGTTGTAAAGGTAAGTCCAAGTCCTTACACCAATATGCTTCCCCGAATCCTACCCTAGAAAACATGTTCCTAATCTGTTATACGGGTCTGTATTTTTTCCCTCTTTCTTACTTTCCAACTACTGCTTTGATATTTATCTATATTTTTGTTTAAATTTGAATATTTGAAATGTAACTGCCACTTTGCTGTGTATCAGCGCTAGAGTTGAGTGAATTTGTTGGGATTCGTTCGCCGAATCTGAATTTGCCATATTCGTGCCATGTTGGTTCCCTATTGCCGAATGTATATTTGATGATCGGTTCTGAACATATTCGGTAATTTCCACTCTCATTGACTCCAATGATGTTCGGCAAATATTGTACATACATAATCGTAATCGGAACCGAATTTTGAAAAATTCACTCAACTCTAATCAGCACATATGTGCAGCCATAAAATCTCATAGAACGTCATTGATTCAACTTACACTTTGGACACTTGTACATTGGTTTGCCTTCGACCAGTCTATTAGGCCAGGATCACACACGCGAGAAACACGGATGAGTCTCGCATGTGAATTCCTGGCACTGCTGCCTGCCATCGGGAGTGGAGCGAGCAACTGCATAGAAATACATGCAGCTGAACACTCCATTCCTGAGTGCCGGCGGCAGTGCCGGGAATTCATATGCGAGACTCGTCCGTGTTTCTCGCATGTGTGATCCCGGCCTTAAAGGGATGGGAGATAAACTGCGGCTATAACTAAACAATTTAAAGGGATTGTCCACTATTCGGATTACCCTTTTCAATCCATATATTTTCCCCCAGTAGTGGACAACCCTTTAAGGCACTGTGGTGTTCTGCTTCGTAAGTTGCTTACATTTGGAAACTACCAGAGCATATTTCGGCTAATCGGTGATGATGCCGGGTGTTGGACTCCCAGCAATCTCGTAGTAAGGACAAGTCCTGCATATAGATCATCAATAGAAGGAGTTAGGGGAGAGGGGAGTTTATTGCATCAAGTTAAAAGTCCATTAAAATTTAAAACCTCAAACTAAAATTTGCTATACATATTGAAAGGGGTTGTATACCTACAGTTTTATTCTCTTGCATAAATGAATGTATTTCAGACTTTTGCAATTGGGCTTCATACATTTTTTTGCACCTTTTGGCCGATACACCCTCTTTGTTCTCCTGCACATTCAACTTCGATATGGTCATAAATCAGCTAGGAAGAACTCAGAAAAAGACCGATAAAAAAAAGAGCACCAAAGCACTCGTCAGGCCATCAGGATGAGCTCACTGAAGGATTCTCCGTTAATTCGTTCTGCAGCCAATATTTAACAATGTAATACAGAAGCTCAATAAGGCAAATGTGCAACATTTGCAATGAAACTGATTTGCAAAAATGTTTTTTTGTTCAAATTAAAAAAGAAGTCTCCAAAACTGTACAACCCTAAACGTGTATGGGACTTTCTGCCAATAGTACATGTCAAGGACAGAATGAGCGGCATGTAATGTTATATGACAAAATATTGCAACGTTATTCCGTAGAAGTTTCTAGAAAATATTACAATTATTATAGATTCTAATATATTTTGTATGGAGTTGTGCGATAAAGCGGCATGATATCGATTTTATTTTTTTGTTATTCTAGACTTTTCAGATGAAATGGCAAAAATAATATTTCACATGAAGCGAGCCAAGAACAAAGTGTTGAAAAATAAGAAACCAACAGAGTAAAAGAGGACAGAGACCCTCATACGTGTGTATTTCACCAAATCATAAAGAGGGTTCTGCAGCAGCACGAACTAAACATGAAGAACACCACATGGATGTACATACTAAATACATATTCATACACCGAGACGGTCATGTTCAGCTACACCCAAAGCCACATTTCAGCTGTATAAACCCCGTGGTTCACCCAAAACACCCACTTTTGACCATGTAAGAAGTTCTCAGGACTAGTGTTGGAGGCATTTCCGGTTACTGCAAATATCGTATCGGCCCAATTACCCGGCAATTGAACAGAGGCTATTTTACTATGTAGAAGTAAATGAACTAAAAATATATGTATATATATATATATATAATATATAAATAATGTCACAATTACATTATATATATTATATAATATAATGTATTCTGTGTGTGCATATTTAGTGTTTACAAGGAAAGAAATGGTTTTTTTTTAGTTCCGATATTTCTGTCCCATAGACTTGCATTGGATTTTTGGGATCGGAATCGGGTAATTGCCGACACTTTTGGTATCGGCGATACCCATGACCAATACCCTTTTCT